>SNQJ01S0005458.1:93611-104252 GCA_010110895.2 Picea sitchensis | reverse complement strand
ATATATATATATATATATATATATAGTTTCATCAACAAGCGTATAAAAAATAACATAAAAAACATATAGAGAGAGAGAGAGGTATTGACAAAAATGAAGGTTTTTATCTATTTGTAGACCACACCTCTAGGTTTTTCATCCCGAACCTAAATCCAAGGAAACCAAGTCAGCATCCACATACACTAAATTTGTCAATCTTGGCTAAAACATTTTGACTTCAAAATAATGTGCACAGGCTCTCAGAGCATGCATGTGTGAATAAGAGTGTGCACATGCTATAGGAACGTGCATGCATTCCAAGAATTCACACGTTTTCCTACATTGTATTTCTTATTTTCCATTCCCCCCTCCCTCCCACTATCTCTTTCTCTCTCTCCTACATGTACTCCACTCTCCCCCACATTTTGAATCCCCCTCCCTGTCTCTGTCCCACTCTCTCGTCTTTCTCTTTTTACCTTTCTCTACCTCTCTTCCCTCTATATCCACCCCTTACTCTCACGCTCTGTCTCTCTACCCCGCCTCTCTGTCTCCCTCTCTCTCCCTCTCACACTCATATACATGGTAAGACCTAGACATCGCAAGGCATGGAAATACCTATACGTAGAACTTTCCTTTCCTTTCCATGCCTCACACTCTCAAACCCTCTCTCTCTCTCTACCCATATGTCCCTCTCTCCCCTATTACCCCCACTTCTCTCTTCCACATCTCTCCCACATTTCTCTCTCTCTCTACTCATTGTTAGTCTTAGCCTCACTCTCTCTGTCTCTTTGTTCCCCTATTTATTTCTCTACCCCCATATTTGTCTCCCTCCATTCATATATCTCTCTCTATACCCCACTTTAATATCTCACTCTCTCTCCTTCGCTTCCTTTCACTATATTTCTCTCTACCTCCCTCTTTGTCTCTCTCTCCCTCCATATCAAACTCTATCTCTATACCCATCCTTTTTATCTTTCTCTGTCCCCCTCTCACACTCTCTCTCCCCCCCACCCCCTCCCCCCTCTCTCTCCCTCTCACACTCTCTCTCTACTACCCTTCTATGCCTTCCTCTGCCCCCCTCCCGCACTTTCAGAAAATCTTTTCCCCCCTCTATTCCTTCCTCTCTCTATCTCCTAAATCTGACACTTTCACACAATATCTCTCTACCTTGAGACCTTGTCTTCCTCTCTCTCCCTGTCACACTCTCACACAATATCAAGTTTGATACATTGCAAGGAAATTCATGGGATGTGAAGATATGGACTTGAAATAGACATAGCAAAACCTATACATGGAAAGGCATGGAAATACCTAGACCTAGAACTTGCCTTGCCATGCATCACACTATCACACTCACTCCCTCTCTACCTCCCCCCTCTTTGACTCTTTCCCTCTCTCTCCCTCTCTCCATATATTTCTCTCCCTCATCCCTCCCTCTCTCTTTATTTCTCCCCTACATTGACCATCTCTCTCTCTCTCTCTCTCTCTCTCTCTCCTCATTATTAGTTTTACCCTCACTCTCTCTCTCTTCCCATCTTCTCTCTTTGTCCCCCCTATTTATCCCCATTTATCCCTCTCTCTCTCTCTCTCTCTCCATATCACATTCGACCTCCATTCAACTCTTGTTTTATCTATCCCTCATCCCATTCTCCCCCTCCCCCCTCTTTCTCTAAACCCTACCTCTATATCCATCTCACTCTGGACCTCTATTTTTTTCTTCTTGGCTCTCTCCCTCGCTCCCCTTATATATCTCTCCCCTCCTTCTCTCTCTTGCATCTAACCCTCCCTCTCTCGCTCCTTGTATCCACCTCCCTTTCTCTTATTCTACCCCCCTTCCCTCATGCCCTCCACATTCCCCTCTCTCTCTCTCTGTCTACCCATCCTCTCTCTCTCCCTCAGTCTCACACACTCTCTTTGTCTTCCTCTGTCCCCATTTTACACTCTCAGACATTCTCTCTCTACCCTCCCTCCCTCTCTCTACCCCCTCCCTCCCGTTATCTCCTTTCCCTCCTTCCCATTATCTCTCCTCTCTCTCTCTCCTACATCTACTCTCTCAAACCATCACTTTATATCCCCTTGACTCTCTCTTTCCCACTCTTCTCCCCTTTCTATATTTACCTCTATCTACACCCCTTCCCTCTCTCTTCCACCTTATTCTCACTCTTTGTCTCTCTACCCACTTTCTTGGTCTCCCTCTCCCTCCCTCTCACACTCTCAAGCACTCCCTCTCTCTCCCCCCTCCATCCCACTATCTCTCCTCTCTCTCCTACATCTACCCCTCTCCCCCTCACTTTATATCTCCCTCCCTCTCTCTCCCCAACTTTTCCCTTGTTTCTCTCTTTACATATTGCATCTAACTCTCCCTCTCTTCTTTACTATATACCCCTCCCTCTCTCTTCCCCACTCTCCCCCCATTGTTCTCTTTTTCTCTATCCACCCCCATTCCCTCTCTACCCCCCCTCCTCTCTCTCTNTTTTTTCTCCCTTTACCTCCCACTCTCTCTCTCTACCCCTCCCTCCACCCTCTATCTACCTCTCCCTCACTCTCACGTAATCTATTTTTCCTCCTCTCACACTCTCACACACTCTCTTTGTCTTACTCTCTAACACTCTCACACTATCTCTTTGTCTTCCTCTCTCCCCCTCTTAGAATCTAAGACAATCTCTCTACTCCTAGTAATGTGCATGCATTTTTAAGAACACACATGCATTCCTAGCGACATTCCTATGTGGAACGTTGAGTGCAGGCTCAAAAAATACCAAACCTCTAACAAAAATAATGAGTACACATTCCTAAGAATGCACATGAATTCATGTGGGTGGGTGTTCCTTTTAACCCCCTTGCCATTTTATCCTCCACCAACTTCATGCACTCACCTATAATTAAATAGGACTTCATTTAGGATTTAGTAAAGCCTCAATGATAAGTCTCCTTTCAAGGATAAATATATTTTGGTGGAAACTGGGACCCCATATTAGTGGACATCACCACAAAAACTGAGTATAGGCCTAATTGAGGCCTTGATTGACGGGTGATGATCTGTTGTTGCAGGAAAAAAAATTCCTCTTGTCAAGGATTGGCACTAGAAGGAAGGTTGAGCAAGGAAACCCTATGAATATTTTCTTTAAACATTATTAATCAATAACAACTTCTATCCCTATTCTAGAATTTTCTTTCAATCTTCCCAAGCCTACATAGAGTATTCCTACTGAGATGATAGATTTCTTGCAAAAATTCAACTTTAATGGAGAACGTGAATTGTATGCCTTTCACAATATTTCACAATTCAATTTTTTTTGCAATGTCTTAGACATATGTGATTAAAATGATATTTGCATATTTTTTACTTTTACCTTGAGAGGTGGAATTAGAAGTTGGTTTCAATTGTTACCACTAGATCCATTCATCCATGGAAGCATTTCATGAAATTGTTCATTGCTTCCCATCAATATTATAACTATGATGAGTTGTATCTTGAATTATAAAGTATTTGTGGGTTTGAAGATGAGTCTTTTGAATATTTTCTTTCTAGATTTAGAATGATTTTTTTTAGATTTCCTGTTAGAAAAAACTCTTTCACACAAGATTTAATGGAAGGATTTATTTATATTGTTTCTCTTCCTTGTACACAGAAACAAGATAATCTCAATGTATGTAATGATCATCCTATTAGAACAAAGGATATTGATCTATTAGTTGATAATGATAATATTTTTTATCTCTTACCATATATTGATGACCATGAAATATATGATCATTCCATTTCGCCTGAAGAAGAACTATTTGAAGACGATTCAATATCATCGATTTATGATGATGATATAGATATAGAAAAGTCGATGGTTAGTTAAACAATAGAGAATCATTTGAATTAATATCTTCGGAAAGTTATTTGTGATTATATACAAATCTATTTACAAAATGTACTTCTAGTAATAATTACTCTTATTCTTATATTGAAACTCGTGTAGATTTAAAGTTAGAATTAGAACATGAGAGATTCTTTATGAAACAAAGCAATTGTGAAATATCAAATGATTTTGCTAAATATATTAGATTAGAAATGAATCAATTTAATAATGACTTTGGGTAAATACATACATTTTCCTTCAGTATTCATGTTGATAATAACCAATCTAACTTGTTATGTCCATCCTGGAGGGAAAGGGGGTTATTTATGATGATTCATTGGAAGCTAATAACATTGAAACACTTCACCCTATGGTGATGGTTATGTTAGGTTTTCATGTGATCTATCACAATGAAGGATCTACACAACAAAATTAGACATTGCACATTGAAAATATTATTATTAGTGACTTTTATTTTATGACCTCTACACATCTAAATGCTCAATCTTCTCTATAGAAAAGAGATTTTTTCATTACGATTTTTCAATGAAAGATATAGATGATGTTAAAATTGATTGATGATATTAAATTTGATTGCATCTCTTCGAATAATACTTGTTGGTGATGATTTTCCATGAACAAGTTTCCATTGATTTGTAACAAAGATCTAATTTCTGTAAATAAAAAATTGAATTTATTTTTGCATAACTTCAATGTATATATAGTTGTTGGATACCATCTATCTAATAGGTTATGTTGGTATTCTAGTTGTTGTAGTATCTATGAGTCACCTTATGAATTGGTGGAATATTATACATTATTTGATTCAATTAACTCTTTTTAAATTGATGGTAATTTGAAATTTGAACTCAGAAGCGCTTACCAAAAAGGTGAAACATTACATTTTCACTTAATGATTATGCCTCATCCATGGTAGTATATGTTCCCTACCTTGGGAATCATTTTAGTTGGGTTTTTAAATTTTTTTTTTTTTTTTTTAAAGTAAGTGTTTTATGTATTACCTTTCATAAAATACCATTTCATACATACATGTTTCTGTTGGGACCTGAGTTTCCATGGATGGAAACCAACTCAACACCATAATGTTAGTATAATGTTCCTCACATGGACACCAAATTCAACTAAAAACTATAGATTACAAAACAAAGAGCTGGAAAATACAAAAAAACTAAGAAGATAATATTACTACTAAAACAAAGACATTTAATCGGTGAAATGAACTTATCTTTCAATCAAAGTGTCATCGAAATTCCCCAACGGAAGGAGAATAGGATATTGCTTGCATGTTGCAACCTGAGTTAATAAGGCACCGGGATTGTCTCTCACTTCTTCTAACATGGAGATTCGATGTTCCATAATCTCTAGACAAAATTTGAGGTTGGCTACCTCACTGCGTAACTCAAATAGCAATTGTTGGAGGATGTCGAGGGCATCATGAATGTGATGTATGCTTCCACCAGACGAGGATCATGGGGAGCCATAAGAGAATTCTCCAAATTCATGGTTTGATATCTTAGGAGAAGAGATATGTGGAGCACTAGAAGGACACGATAGGCCTGGGAAAGAGCTCAGAGAAAACCCCAGAGAATTTCCATGATGGTTGAACCTTTCTACTTGGTATGCCCACCTGATGGAAATATGCCCATTGTCATGCTGATGAGCAAAGGATGATCTCTATGGAGAATTCATTGACCTATGCCTCTTACTTTTGGAGACAGATATTTCGGGACAAGTGGAAATACACCCGGGAGGGATATGATCACCTCGGCCACGTTTGGAGCATCCTCTTTAGTGCAGCATGGTTAATCCTGTAGTATCTTTCATCACTCAAATCAACGCCAATAACAAGAAAAAAAATACCAAACTAGAATGGAGGTCACATAAGTAATGAAACTTTATAATAAAGTTTTTTTATTAATGCCCCCATGCAATGCCAGCAACAAGAGAAAAAATACCAAACTAGAATGGAAGTCACATAAGTGATGAAACCGAAGAGAAAATCCATCATCATTTCACTTGTGCACAACATAGTCATGATTTTTAATTTCATTATAAGAATCGAGTACCAAAATTTAAGATCCACTACATCTGCAGTGTTGTATTGCATCTCCCCATGAAGGTTTATGTGATGGTGATACCAACGAGAATCAAAATCCAAATTTTGTAGTGGGGATTTTCCCACGCTCCCACACCTAGCTTGGGGCCCCTAGAGCCAGGTGTTGTTGTCTCACATATCCAATTCAAAACCCATTAGCAATGGATAACACCCCATCCGAGGATTTGGGTTTTTAGTTTGTAGAGAAATCCTATCTAGTGGAATTCTTTCCCTTTCTTTAATTCTTGAGCTAGTATCATAATTGAATTTGTACATCTTTTTCACACATCGTTTATTTTCATGATTTGTCCCATTCTTCTGGTAATTTAAGTTTATTTTTTAATCTCATTTATTTTATATGGAGTTGGGTGACTAGCATTTGATTTCTTCAGTTTAATTTTATTTTTATCTCATTTTTATTTTTATGTTTGAATTTGATTTTTAGTCTTTGGCTTTAGCATTTTCTTTCTTTTTATTGTATATATTACACTTGTTTTAGAAATTTTATTTATTTTTAATATTTTTTTATCATATTTTAGTTTTAATTTCAATTTGCTTTTGTACATAATACAATTTTTTTATTCTTTATTTGAAATTTCTTGAAAATTTTCAAATTTATTTTCGTTTTGTTGCTTACAAAGTAAGCTTTGGATTTGTTTGTATAGATTGGGATTAATTATAGGTTGTTGCAACAAGAAGCTTTTAGGGATGATAGTTGGCACCAATACATTATATATAAATCTTCAAGGAGGATTTATCTAAGAATATCAAAATAGTACAAAATTTAGAAGAACATTTTTTGCATTGAATTTTTATATTTAAGTTATAACTAGTTTTTAAAAGTTTTTGTTCTAAAGATTTTTTTTTTAATATTCTTTTTGTAAGAGCATTAATGACACAAACATTAAAAAACAATAAAGACAATAACTAGCACTGGAAGAGAGTTTTTATGCCTCAAATGTTTACTCATTAAAACAACTCCTATACCACCCCACTTCCTTACAACGATATCTATATTTACAAATTAAAAGGGTGAAAGAAATTTCTTAACAAAATAAGGAAGTTGAAAGAACTTTTAAGTCTGGGAAGTACAAGTAAACTCAGTAGGCCTATGGACGTTCATTAATAACAGGGCCATACTTGTAGAGTACTAATGAGCCTTTGTTGGGGATATGGACACTCACAGGAAGAGAACCAATGCTAGGCGAAAGGAGATAAGGAACCAAGTGTGTAAATATTGCTGATAGAAAAAGGCCCTTGACTTGTTTCATGATTGGTTAGAATAAATTTCATAATTAAACAAATACGGTGAGCTTTGCAAAACCAATTTCTGAGTTTTGAGTATTTGGAATCCCAAACTTATTTATCACCAATATCTAGTATACTAGACTCTTGTTATTTTCAGAATTTGAAATAAAAAACTTATTTTTCATATTATAGATAAAAGTCTTCCTAAATCATTAATGGTAGACATAACTTAATGGTAGACATGATTGGTCCACCTGCCAATCATTTTACCCTACAGAACAACCCCGTATTATGAGAAGAACCCTCTATTACGATATGAGTTCTTCATAAAATAATGGGGGTCCCTCTAAATTTTTTCATTAGTTAACTTTGAGGTTATCACATTTTTACATAATTTGTTTTGTTTTTATAGTTTTTTAAGAATTTTCTAAAATTGTTTTGATATATTTTAATTTGTTTCAATTATTTTCCTCATAAAAATGATCTATTTGGACCAATTTGATCTCTAATTTATTTTGCAAAATGCCAAATTGGTAACGCATTTGCCTAAAATTCGGACCTCGTTCTTATTTTAATGGACTAATTGCATTGAAAATCATATGTATAGATAATGGATAATCCATATCGAGATTAAAAAAAAATTTGTAACATTTTAAGTCAATATCGATATCAGATGTAGTCTTTGCATCCATATTCGGATGAAGTTTGAACAAGACACTTAAGTTGGGCCATATTTATTTTTTCACGAGGAAATAACAGTTTCCCTGCTATTCAATTTTGAATCAAAGGAAACTTTCCAATACATATAGGCTCTAAGCCATTACAACATACTCATTATGAGCTTTATTCATGTTGTTATGAGAATTGAACCCGGGTGGGGAGGATAACAATCATTCCTTACAACCATCCAAGCTACACCCAATTGACTTAAGTTGGGCCATATATTGGATTCATTGTATCTAAATCTGAATATAATACATTAATATTTATTTATCGTCCTACATATACATGGATGCTAAATGACATTTTCCATAAGCATTTTCTTGGAAATTTTACATTTGAACATATGACATTCGATGATTTACTTTCAGGTTTGATACATGGCACTATTGATGTGACATGTGGAATGGTTATTCTACATAGATTTTTTTGATGATGTGGCTGATGATGTTGACTGATAACATATCATTATCTTATCACATCCATATCCAGAGTAAGCCATCTAAGGAGCCTCATATTACATGGATGCCCGGATTTCGAATTCATTCGATTTTGAATTATCGCATCGAGACCATAGGATGGTACATTGGAAGATACACATATAATTAGATATCAAATTAGTTGGTCTTGGTTTATAGTAAGATATGGTAGAAATATTGGATTTCATACTACTTCAAGTTTCAACTACATCTAGATACAATAATAATTGTAGGAGTAGATCACTTGATATATCAAATTCTTGGATCCTAGATGATTTTTGCTTGTAATCATATTCATATCGGGTACAAAGTGAGTACTTTAGGCCACAAGTAGCATCTATCAGGTCATTATGGAATGGTGATCGAGGTCAATATTTTTGTTGGGTATGTGTTATATTCTTTGCACAAGCTTATTTTTTGCCTAAGAAAATGTGTCACATATTTAGGTGGCTTTTTGGCACATAGTTTTTTGCCGATGGTTTTCTATTTCTTGTTAAGGAATTAGGGTTTTTGACTAATCCAGGTCATTGGGTTAGGGTTTTGGATGCCGCTAAATCCTATATGTATATTGTATTGTAAACAATGTATCACAATGAATAAATATTTCTGATTAAGGAATTAGGGTTATTGACTAATCGGTCATTGGGTTAGGGTTTTGGATGCCACTAGCTCCTATATGTATATTGTATTGTAAACAATGTATCACAATGAATGAATATAGAATATGTTAGTTTTCCCAGTTTGGGTTTGTAGGGTAAAAATCTTTGTATAATGTTTGTATTTGCCATTGTATCTTTTCTGTTATTTTACTGAAAATTTGTTTGTTGTAAATATCGCACAAGATTAAAATATACAATTTCAAATCATCTATCAGGTCATTAGGTGACGTATAATCTTGTATGTAATGATGACAATATATTTAGAGTTCCAATTGATAGTAGGAGATACAACTAAAATTTGACTAGGTGTTATATGAGACACAATGTGTACCTCAAGGCACAATACACAATAGATTGGTAAAACTTTATAAACTAGTTTTGCTAAGTTTACAGAGTCAATGTTGTATATATTACTACAACCATAACCACTTTTTCCACCCGGGACCTATCAAAAATAGATTAGACCCTGAATGATAATTGAATCAATTTCGATTTTAATTAGTAAATAATTGAAACAAATATATTTATGTACATTTTTTATTGGTTGATTTATTTTTTGAAGTAAATCTATAAAAAACAATAATTTTGTTTATTTTATTAAATTTTGCGGATTTTTAAGACCACGAACATGGACAAAGGAAGTTGTTATTTTATTACTAATTCTTGATATGAACTATGTGGAGGATGCTCTTCATTCATGTAATTTGTTTGAGCAAAGCACCATTAGCTTATGTGGGTAACCTCCCTTTCCAACGATTTTCATCTATTGCATATCTCATGCCACTCACACATTGTAGAGAAATTTCTAAGAGAGAAAGCACTGGAAATAAATGGAGTTCATTTCAACTTGTTTCTTGTGATAAAATTGTAGATAAAATTGTAGAGTGCATCCTCAATAATAATTTGCACCATTTCCATAGTAAGAAAAGTCATCGAATAAACAATTTCATGGTCATTGTCTTGGCTTATCTCCCCTCTTATCTGTATTTGAAGAAGACATATCTCATTGAAGCATGCATATCTCATGAGGTGTGATGATTTACCACTCAGCATGGCCATTGTATTCATTTCATCTCCATTGTGTTCATTGTTAGTTACAGGATATGACTTAGTAAGGATGATATAGCCTCATTACTTATGCAATATGGCTATTTATGGGAAAGTAGTTCGACAGTGAACTAATGGGAAGATTCAAACCTATATAATAATCAATCACCATTACAAGTTGCTTACTTGCAAATTTCTCGGATGTTTTTGTTGCTTATGTTGATGGGATCAATGCCCCTCCTTCTGCCAGTGATGAAACCAAAACTCCCCCATATTTGAAATATGATTTTCCAAGAGAATTATGATCTGTAACTCAAATGGAAAAAGTAGATTCAGTTTGTTCTCTTGGTTCATATGTCAATTCCACAATTGACCAAGCATCAAAGTAAATAGGAAAGCAAAGATATAAGAAAGCACATGGGAAAAGCACATAGCCAACTAGTTTTCAACTTGATATTGTTGATCCCTTTAAACTTACTTCCCATGCATATGATAGACGGAAAAAAAATTCCATGCAAATTATAGATGAACAATATCATAGG
>SNQJ01S0005458.1:73310-89846 GCA_010110895.2 Picea sitchensis | reverse complement strand
ATAAGTACATACATACTACCTGTAATGAATCATATCATAACATTCCTACTACTACATTCACCAATGGACATATTTGTAATCGAGGACATAAAGAAACTAATGGACATTGATTCTCCAAACAGAATAAAATGGAATCTAGGGACTAACCCAAGTCTATATTCTTTCTTTCTTGCATAAAGATTTTTTTGTATCCCCAACCTCTCCCCCTTATTCTACGAAGGGACCAACTTGATGTCTCTTATTTGTTTTGAACTTTAATCAACATTGTCACTTCTTCTATGTTATGAATATTATTCTATAGACGATAATATAAGGGACAACCAATAACATCTTAAAAATTAACATCTAAATTATTAATCAATGGATTTACTGTACGGTCTCAAGTTGAACATATATGGGGATACTTATAGCATAATGGTTCTCTTGTAGTGTTTCTTCCTGTAATTAAATAACTAAAGATAAAGATAAACACAAAATCTAAAAAATTCATTAACATAAGTTAGGAAACAAAAAATAATAGGTATATCCATTAAACATTTGGACTTCAAAACAAAACAAATGGAATATAATTGGATCTCGAAACTTTAGTGGAACTCAATAATCCACAACTAATTCTCTTAGGTATTCCCTTATTCGAATGAGTATGCTAGTATTAATCCACACCTAAAAACTTATAGATATATTTAAAATCTATGAGAGAGGAAAGTCAATATGAAAAAACGAACAATGACGAGAGGAGGAATGTTAGGCGAGTTTGGAGAGAGAATGGACGCGATGGCACTCTGTATAGTAAGGATGGTTATTTTTTTTCAAGAAAAAACATTACAACTCGCACGTTTTACATATCTCAATTAAAAAATTTCAAACAACGTAACAAAAATAGAAAACGTTTTATAAATTTAAAAGGTACTTTACAAATTTAAAGTTGCAAAAGTAGAAAACGTTTTATAATATCAATTATAAATTCCAAATAAGAATGGTGCTTTACAAATTTAAATTTCAGATGTGTAGACATGGGTTCAACTAAGGCACGGGGTTGAACGAATCACACGACGTCGATAATGTGGAATTGTTTATTGATCATAACTACTTAAATCAAAATTTGATTGGATACAATTATGGTGTTAAGATACTTACTCGTGCTGCTATGAAATTTAAGCTTTAAAATTGATTTGATAAGATTGGTGTTGGAAATAGTAATTACAATTCAGTGAGATCTCGACGTCTCCACCAATTTGTCAGTAATTTTCTGAGTCAACCAAATTGTCACACAGTGAGTATGTATGTCAGTCTGCAAATCCAAAGTTACAMATTTACTCAATTTCAATCTAAGTCAGTTGAMAAGAAGAGGAGTTATAAATGGAGCCGATCTTTATCTTCTCGAGTTCAGTTAAGTAGTTGTAGAGTGAGTCATATCAATGGTCGTATTTAATGTTGATTCAATCTTACTTCTACAGGAAGTCTCAGTCGCAGTCCATATAAGTCCGAGTCCTTAGTTAGTCGGATGATGATGCAGAGAAGATGAAAAGAGGTAGAAAGAATAGAGTGTGAAGAAGAACAAAAGAAACATCTCACGAGTTGAAGAAGTCTGAGCACAAGCTTTATGTCTATGAAGTTAGTAGAAGTCATTGGAGCCGAACATCATCTTATTTATTGTACTCTGTATTCATGCACTTCGTCGAAGTTATTAATATCAAGTATTTTGTGTGTTGACAAATTTTTTTCATATTTTTGAGTTTATGTGCTAAGCATAGCACTCTGTTATTCTTCATTTATAAATCATTTCATTAAGTGTGCTCTTCTTAGCATGCAACAAATTGTACACTCTGTGCACTACACGATTAGTTTTGAGAACTCTGTCGCAAAGCCTATGTGGCACACAATATTTGAAACTATAATGCGCAGAGTAGTCTGTCCACATCATTGGATCATAGATCTGGTATCAGAGTAGGTTGATCAAAAACAATATTGATCAAGAGAAGGTTATATCAAAAAAAGTTTACTAGAGCAACAACTTTGTTGAAAACTGAAATATGGCTTCTACCACAAATCTGCAACCTCCCAGTTTTACAAGAAAGAATTATGAGATATGGTCCTTGACCATGAAGGATTTGTTTTGAGGTCTAGATGTATCGGAGATAGTTGAAAATGGTTATACAGAACGGGTAGGTAAGACAACATACAATGCCCTCACTTAAGGTGAGAAAGATATCTTGAAAGATCAAAGAAAGAAGGATTGAAAGACAATGTTTTACATACATCAAATCATGCATGAGAGCATACTCCCAATAGTTGCATCAGCAAAGCAATCCAAAGAAGAATGGGACATATAATAAACGTGTTATCAAGGTATGTGTTAGAATACATATAAATTTGAGCTTTTGAACTTTAGATTTTGACTCTTGGAACTAATTTTTTTACCCAAAAAACAAAAACTTAGAGAGTTTCCTTTTAATTTGAAAATAAATCCGTTGGTTGTTATCTATCAATAAGGCGCTTACAATATCCATCATCGATGAGTTACTTTAATTTTATTGAACAATCCTAATGATCTCCGAAGTTTAGAAGCTGGCTAATTTTTAAAGGAAAGTCTTTAACGGTCTCTTCGAAGCTTCGCACTTTCGGTATTCCAACAAATCTAAACAATAAAAACCCCAAAACTCTGAAGTTTCGAATATAGTCACTCATGATAATTCCCAAAGGAATTACAGACATGTCATGGGACATGTGTGTTTTAAGATATTTTCTTAGGCTAACACGTGGCACTTATTTTTGACATTTCCATTTGACGATTCATACGTTTTGAAGTGAGACGTGTCACTTCTCTCTTATTGACACATCATCAAGAATGACATCATCTCCGTGACATCACTCCGAGAGATTTCCCTTCAGGATTTTAAACAAAGATCGAGTTCACAAACCACCAAAGTATCAAAACCCTGAAGTATCAAAGCGCCAAAGTAATTACAAAAAGTAAAAATTGTTTTAAAGGGTTAATGAAACATTTAATAACTTATTTTAATCATTATTAAGTATTAATTAATCACTCTGTAAGTTCAAACTTCGAGAGATTTCCATCCTGTCACATCCAAAACTTTTGAACGTCGAACCATCGAAGTATTAATGACATTTATGATTGATTGAGTTTAATGATTTCAATAAAGATTGTGAATTACGAGGTAATAAATTCCATTAAGTGTTTAATAAATTCTCCGTGATTAGATCTATACGAAGATCGATAGAATTTTTGAATAAAACACTTCAAATTTCAAAATCATTTTACCATTTGCAATTAGTAGATTTTTATTCAGTGTAGATCTTACAGACTTCTCTTGTTAGAGGTAGGCTAATTCTATTCCCTTGAGGATTATGGTGCTACAAAAAGATGCAAAGAAGATTGATGCATCACGTGATGATTCCAATAAAAATGCATATGTCCTATCAGACACAACTTCGTGAGTTACAGACGCCATTAAGTCTTGGAAGTAGGTTTTTGATATTTTAGAGCATGCGATTATTAGCTGTATAAATGACTCTGTCGAGGAAGACGATGAGTCCTTCTCATCCAAGATTAAATTTGTAGTATGGTCAAAACTTCATAAGATCGTTGCACAACCAATAATTATACCCTACAACAATATGATAAATTGCGATTTGTAACATGTCGACATCCAAACCAGAAGCATCATCAGCCACCAGCAGACTTTCTTCAGATCTTTTCGACCGAATAATCTACAGGTAATGTATAAGATTTCCCCTATCCCTAAATATACTTACAATGCAACATTTACTCTATATTTTGAGAGAAGAGAATGCACTCAATATGGTAGAAATGGTCATGATATAATCAACACCTCGTGGGGACATCTAGACAAATTCAGAGCCGACACTCATGGTATGTATTCCACGACGTCCTTAGATGCTCATATGTTATATATAGCCATGATTATTTGTTGTCTATTTGGGAAAAAGAACCCTTCGCATTTCTCATTTGAGTGGGTAGCCATAATGAATGAAGTAGCCTAGGGTTACACCTTCAATTGGGCTAAAATGCTATCTGATAATCTGCCCAAGGAAATTGTTGAGTATCAATGATCAAAATCAAAAGGGAAACCTGCTCCTTTTTACATGTCAGCATATATTATGGATTC
This sequence comes from Picea sitchensis, assembly GCA_010110895.2. Taxonomy (NCBI): domain Eukaryota; kingdom Viridiplantae; phylum Streptophyta; class Pinopsida; order Pinales; family Pinaceae; genus Picea; species Picea sitchensis. The sequence goes on along the minus strand of SNQJ01S0005458.1, from coordinate 85,695 downwards.
CATTTGTTTCCCACTGATGAAATAGAGTTGGACCTCGGCTAGTTCTGAGCCAATACATCTTTACCACTCCAAATTATCGGAAGAAAATGCGAAACATTTCTTTTACGAAATATGTCACAATGTAGTCATACCTGTTCACATAGCTATCTATCATCACCCATTGCCCAGGATTTCAAAAAACATTATGGGAACCTTAGGCACACTTGAAGAATGGTTTATTGAGGAGAATTTCTCCTACATTAGAGTATTTGGTTCTTTCGTTCCTCCTCATGCCCTTCCACATTTTTTAACTGAAAGGATGGTGTGCAGGGAAGTGGGATACCAAACAATAGTAGGAGGCATCAAGAAGGAATTGAAAGCAGTTGAGACAAAAGTTTTTCCAACTTTTCCCATTCAACTTGGTATGTTCGCATTGTTAGATTTTTCTCATTCTAAAGTTGAGGTTGCAACCTTGGAAGATGTCAATCTAGTTGACATCGAATTCAAGAAGCATGATCGACATAAGATAGTGCAGAATCATTTGGCTCAATACAACATGAAGCGATACATCCATGAAGATTCTTCTTATGATGAGATGTTTAAGGGAGTTATATCTTATGAAGAAGTTCAAAGAAAATTCCAAACTCTGCCTCCTCACCAACATGCTAGTTTCCTCAGCTTCCAAAGTCATAGACAAAATAGTTTATCGAAGATATTGCAAGGAGATTCAAAACCCATGCCTTCTCCAAATGAATCTAATCCCACGGGATATGAGCCAAGTTTCTCCACTAAGCACAAATTTCAAGAAGTCCCAAAAAGTGAAGAAAGGATATTTCAAAAAATAAAAACATCACTTTCAGGTTTGAATGATCCACAAGTATGAGATCGGTTTGAAACTTTCAAGAATATGGGACAAGTTGTTCCTCATTCAGCTCCAGCTACTTCTGTTGGAACTCTGAATACAATAGGTCAAGAACATTCCACAAAAATTACTTCTCCTATTCCATCATTAATCTCTTTACATAACAGTTTTGGAAATCCTAATTCAGAGCTCATTCATGTTGATGATATTACTCCTATATTGTCTGAATAGATGCCTCCCTCAACTTTCTTTTTCAACAAGAAACAAAAAGATATTGTAAAAAACGAATCTCACTGAAAGGATGGAGTAGTCACAAAAAGGCAAATATTGGTGTATGATGGGAAAGTCCAAGATGATCCTAAGTTTGAAAAGGAAGTTGCAGATTCACTATGAGATTTTTCCACTACCAATCAATGGTCAGTGGACAATTTAACCAAACAACTGCAACATAAATGTCTCTTATTAGAGAAATTGCAGAATGAGATACATAGTACAGAACAGACTGTTAGAAGCAGGATGAATCAATACATTGAACAAATCAAGGCTAGTTATGAGTATCAAATGAAGCAATTATAGGATAATCTTGATTTGATCTACCAGAGTTCATAGACTAGCAATGGCTTGATCACTCAACGAAAAAATTTGATTGAACATTTGCAGGCCAAATTGACACTAACATAGAACACACCAATAGATATTATTTCCTTCAAAACACAAGCATCAAAAATCAATGAGAAGATGGAAGTTTCCCAAAAGGATTTATATAAAAAATTAGATGTTATTCAGAAATGGTATCACACAATAAACCTTTCTCTGAAAAGTATTTATGTCAAGGAAAAAGAGTCTTGTGAAACCAGTTCTAAGTTTCAGGAAGTTATCATATGGAAGTAGAAATAAAATATTCCTAGTCTTACCCCTCTCTCACATTCTGAACAAGTAAAAGGCGAAATGGCCTGAAAGCCTAGGAAACAAATATGGAAGAAAGGAAGAAACTTGTTAGAGATGAAAAAGAGGCTTGTCTAGAGGCATTATCTTCATTAAATAAAACGTTGATTGAATTTGAAGGAAATAGTATCTCAGAGCCATTGGGACAGATTGAAATAAAAACAAACCAACAAAGCTCTAGGAAGAACAAGGAAAATATCCAGTCGTCCATCGAACGGATGAATCATATCGATTTACTCAAAATTAGTAAATTGTTGGTAAATCCAATTTTACAATATCAGATCACACTCCAAGAAGTGAACAAGATCCAGGAGAAGATTCCACATGTACAAAATAAGATGTCTACCTCCGAATTGAATGAGAGGATTGATTCTTCGTGATTCATGGTAGCATTGATGGACATGTGCACCCAATTCAATGAACAAGGAAAAACAAGTGTAGATGGGAGAAAATGAAGGAACATACACAACGTCCACTTCCTCCACCCACTCTATCGTCTACCTCCCCACCTACACTTCCCCTCTCTCTACACATCACTTACCCCATCTATCCCTACCATCTACATTCTTGCATCCAATCATCCCACCTCCTTATTGGACACTTGCCCCCACATCATCCTATTCGTGAACAATTACTCTTCCCCGTAACTGTTTTCCATCCCATAATGATCCAACGCTAAAGCTACCTGTCTAATTACCACCCTCAGATATTCAACTACAATTATTTATCCCAGTAAACACTTTCGAAGGGACAGACGGAAACAAAATCAAATGGAAAAGACATTAAGCCAAATGATTGTGGTGGCCTTAATAGACATGTGTACCCAGTTTAAAGAACAAAAGAAAACAAGTGCATCTACATGAAAATGAAGAGACAGATGAAGCGACAACAAAACTCAACAATATTTACATGATGTTATTTCATTCAGATTGTATTCTATTTTTAGGAAGATATTGTGGGAAGTCCAATAATTTTTAGTTGAGACAATTTTTTTATAAATAGATATATTTTAGATCTATTCGAGGCTACTTCTTTCCGAATGTAAAAGAGAAAACATTTTTTTGAATATCAATATAAGTGCAGACAAAGATTCTAAGTTTCATTCAATTTGAGTTATGTGTTTCCTCTGTGTTTCCATCTCTCTAAATTTCTTTCTGTAGTTCTTGAAGAGTGAATAATTACAATTTTGTACTACATATACTATGATCATAATATATCAGAAGTTCATTCAGTAACAACTTTTCCTCTGTTATTACTGTGAGTACAACAAGACCTGTGACCTGTATGAATTACTGCATTTTTATCTTCCTTCAAGGGTGCATCTTATACTTTTCTTCTACTGCAAACACAGTGAGTCTTATCTTTAATTGATACCTGACTTTGTTTTAATAATTTTGTAGATCATTTCTACACCATTTGACATTAAAATTGTGAATCAAATAACGAGATACAACCTCTGGATTGTCCTATCATTAATTTCGTTTAAGGATTATTTCTTAGAAAACTATAGGTAGAAAAAACACTTCATTTATAATATTTGATCCCTGACATTATTTTTTTAGCTTTATAATCAATCTCAGGAACAACAATATGGAAAAAGTAAAGACTTCAAAACTACAAATCCTTAGAAGAGGTTTTGAAACTATGTCAATGAAAGATTCAGATTTAGTAGATTCTTCTTATACTCATGTCATTCGCCTAATAAATCAGATTAAGTCTCATGGTGGAACCATAAAATACATAAAATTTGTTGAAAAGGTACTTGTTATCGCACAGTTTGTAGTTTAGGTCAAAGGCTAAAGGATAGAGATCAAACTGGCGTAACAGGAACCTTCCCCACCCAATGTCACCTCAATGGGGAGGTTCCTTCTATTTAGGGAGGTTAGCCCAGGGGAGACGTCCCCAACAACCCGAGGTTTTGAAGAGGATAAGGTATAAAGCAAGGTTAAAGTTCCCTCCTCAGAGGTTACCACCTAGGTCAGATAGTCTAGCTAAACAACCAATAATGAAGTGTATGCCCAATTGAAAACATCTGTCTGGAACAAGACAACAACAATACAATATATATATGCAGGCTATAACTCAAAGGGTTAGTACTTCAATAACTATACGCTATCATTTAATAGGCAATGTAAAGCAACATACACAAATGAAGTCAATGTTTTTTCAATTAGCTATGAAAGAGCATCAATTCATCAATATCTATCAAGATGATCAAGATAACAATGTATCCAATCAATAATTTGCTCAATAAATGCTTCAAATCATCATTCAATTGCTTATATTCAACTTTTTCTATGTCAAGATGAGATAACCAACTGTGACGTCAGCCCTAATTAAGTTAGTTTTTTAGATAGGGTTTCAAAATTTATAGTTTTGAGAGTGGTTTTGTACACTAAGACTTCAACGTTGGAGGCTAGAGATCAGTGCCTTAGGGTATATGGAGTCAAACAAGATAAGGGCACAAGGTCTTGAAATGATGAAGACTTAAAGATTAGAGGGAAGGGTTCTAAAGTGCTACAAAGGCAGGGTCCTAGAATCAAAACCCTAGGGGAAAGAGGCTCACTCTGGTGTTGCTTAAGCAAGGCCTCGTGCTCTTTCCTCCTTCTTTAGGTCAACTTGGCAAAACGGCTAGCATAAATGATAAATCTAAGGGATGAGGTGGGAGAAAGTGTTGTAAAGACAAGGATTTCAAAGCCTAGAAGATGATGGCCCTAGATGTAGATAACCTAGGCCTAGGACGTCACCCACTTTCAACCTATAAACTTCAACGCTAGCTTAATGGGAGAAGCAAGATGAGTGTAGCAAAGGCTAGGCTCAATCCCTCTTCTTCAATGGCTGAAAAAATCTCTCTCTAAGGGGACATGTAACAATGACCTACTTGTGTGCTTGTTACCTAGGGTTTCAAATCAACAATTTAATAAGCAAATGCAAGAAATTAAACCTACAACCATTCAATTAAGAATTTTTGCAAGAAAATCACTTACATATCATGAAGAAAGAACATGCAAACCCTAGTTGTAAACCTTCCTTGGAGAGAAATGCCACAAGATGCCAAAAATATCCTTCCAATAATAAGTGTGCCTCACTTAGAAAGAAAAATTACCTTAGAAGGGCGCAAAAATCAGATCTCACAAGTGTGAGTGAATTGTGTTATCAAAATGAGGGAAAACATCCTCAATATATATCATCTCATGACCTTTAATTAAAATTAGGTCATTAAAATAGCCGACAAGGCTAACAACTAAAAATCATATTGTTTTACATTAAACTGCTAAAAGAAAACCCTAAATGAGCAANAGTGTAGCAAAGGCTAGGCTCAATCCCTCTTCTTCAATGGCTGAAAAAATCTCTCTCTAAGGGGACATGTAACAATGACCTACTTGTGTGCTTGTTACCTAGGGTTTCAAATCAACAATTTAATAAGCAAATGCAAGAAATTAAACCTACAACCATTCAATTAAGAATTTTTGCAAGAAAATCACTTACATATCATGAAGAAAGAACATGCAAACCCTAGTTGTAAACCTTCCTTGGAGAGAAATGCCACAAGATGCCAAAAATATCCTTCCAATAATAAGTGTGCCTCACTTAGAAAGAAAAATTACCTTAGAAGGGCGCAAAAATCAGATCTCACAAGTGTGAGTGAATTGTGTTATCAAAATGAGGGAAAACATCCTCAATATATATCATCTCATGACCTTTAATTAAAATTAGGTCATTAAAATAGCCGACAAGGCTAACAACTAAAAATCATATTGTTTTACATTAAACTGCTAAAAGAAAACCCTAAATGAGCAATGAGCAAGACGTCTAGCCCCTTTGAGGAGACGTTGACCCTTTCTAGGGCAAATCATAACACTAGATGACAAATATTAGCCCTCTTTGGGCCTCCAAACTCTACCACACATGCCAAAATGCTCTGTCAAGGTGAAATACACTGGAGGTGACGTCAAGGGCTCCTAGATGACGTCTTGGGCCATCAAAGGGACACGTTCCACCTGTAGTGGGTCAACCCCCTAGCGCTGGGCTCAACCAAGGCGTCCTGGATGAAAATGTCCTTCTTCTCTCGTGCAAAGGCTTGATCAAGCACTGTCTTGTCTCTGCCCCTGATGAGGTCCCAACAACCATCCGATGGGCTCTTTAGCCCCATGGAGGTCCGAACTAATCGTCTCCCCATGTGTACCGGTCCACTTGGTACCTGTCCCTCGGGCATGGTCCTGCACATTAAAAACTTCACTCTGCATGGGATCATTAGTCCTAGGGATCATAGAAATGTCAATCATATTTCATCATTAATTTTATCAAATGCATGCATAAAACCCCTAGCATATCATCTAATAGCTCAGAGACATTACAATGACCTACTATACAAAGCTAAAGAAAAAGACAAAATGCCCTATTGGGCCAGCATCCATAAGAGAAGGAAAGTTTCCAAAGGATATCATCCAAGCCATGTAATACGAGGTGGTGTGGACAAAGGATGTCTAGACATAGTGAAAGACAGGGGTACCGAGATATGATTGACCTGTGGATCTCGAGACATGATCTCCTAGTTTTCCCTAGAAATTAGGGATAACAGTACTTAGGAGTCTTCCTCCTAAATTTGATACCTTAGTTGTGACTCTGGAAGAGAGGAAAGACTTGAGTCAATTTAGTCTAGATGAACTGCAAGCTTCCCTCATCAATCATGAACATAGAGTGAATAGGTCAAGTATGTCATTACATAATGTATTTTCCATGTAGTCATTTATAAGTCATGGAAGAGGAAGGGGGAGAGCTAACTCGAGAGGCAGAGGAATAAGTTATGTCAGAGGTGGATGCAGTAGCAGTCCTAGAAATGTTGGTGGAAGAGTTCAAAACCAAAGTACACATCAATTAAGTGGTCAAAGAACTGAGAAATCAAACATTTAGTGCCATTACTGTAAACAGTATGGAAATTGTGTATATGAATCTAGAAAGAGACAACAAAATCAGAACAAGCTAGGTCAGGTTTAGTCAAACAACACAAATAACCATACCAATCCTATGTTTATGGCTCACGCTAAGGTAATGCCTATAGTCTCACCAATTGAATGCAATGTTGATCAAGAAAGTCCATGTGACATATGGTATTTAGATTCAGGCTCTAGTAACCACATGACAGGAAACATAGAATTGTTTTATAGTTTGGATGAGTCTGTCCAAACCAAAGTTACACTTGGAACATATATCTAAGTGACTGTCTTAGGCAAAGGCAGTATAAAAATATTAACTAAGCAAGGAGAACAAAAAGTTATGCTTGATGTATATTATGTTTCTGGTCTAAAACATTATCTGATGAGGACAGGAAAATTGATATAGAAAGGATACATAATCTACATGGAGGATAATCATTGTATGATTATGGATAAATTCCCAAGCAATCAACTTATTGCAAGAATCCAAATGACAAGTAACAGAATGTTCCCACTGACATTGAAGCTAGCTAAGAAGAAGAATACAACATTAGCTATTGGTAAAGCAAAAAGTGTGTAGCTAGACATTGTATTTACAACAGAAAGTGTGTGCAGTTCCAATGAAGAAAATAGTGCGCGCAGAACTAAGAAAGAAGGAAATGGTGGAGAAATGAAGACAACATTCCAATCTAAAGTAGAAGATGATTCTTGGTTATGGAATTTCATATTTGGAAATTTGAACTTTGGAGGTTTAAAGATACTACACAAAAAGGATATGGTAAAAGGTTTTCCATTGATTAAAAAACCAGAGAGGATATGTGAAGGATGGATATTTGGCAAGCAACATAGAGAATCATTTCTAGTTGGAAAGTCTTATAGAGAAAAAAATCCACTATAAATTTTACACTCAGATATTTGTTTACCAATGCAAAGTCCATCTATAGGAGGCATTACTTACTTTCTAACATTTATTGATGACTTCTCAAGAAAGACATGGATTTATTTCCTAAAGAATAAATCTGAGGCACTAGGTTGTTTTTAACAGTTTAAATCACTTGGGAAAAAGTAGAGTGGCTATTACATCAAGTGTATAAGAACTGATAGAGGAGGAGAATATATTTCAAGAGAATTTCAAAACTTTTGTAAAGTTTGTGGCATCTATAAGGAATTTACCACACTATATACACCACAACGGAATGGTGTCACAGAGAGAAAGAATAGGACCATCATGGAAATGGCACGCAGTATGTTGGCAACCAAACATTTGTCAAATGAGTATTGGGATAAGGCAGTAGAAAATTCAATATACATATTGAATTGATTTCCGACAAAGAGTGTGAAGAACAAAGTTCCTCAAGAATCTTGGATAGGATTAAAACATAATGTAGCGCACTTAAAAAAAATTGGTTGCGTCGCATACGAACATGTTCCAAATGAGCTGAGAAAGAAGCTAGACAACAAAGGGAATAAATGTATATTTTTTGGGTATTCTAAAGACACCAAACCATACAAGCTATATGATCCTGTCGCAAGAAAAGTCATAATCAACTGCAATGTTCAATTTGTCGAGAGTGAAGCATGGGATGGAATCATAGAAAAGATAGTCAAAATTATTGATGCAATGGAGCATGATGGCATAGAAGATGAAATGGTTCAAACACCATGTACAAGTGAGTGCATAATCCCTTCTATATTTGACACTGCGACATAAATCACAATGCATAATACTCTAGTAAGAATAGCAAGTGTGCAATCTACACCTAGAGTGAAACAAGCATCAACAAATAGTGTGAGTAGTTCTACATATCCATATCCAACTTTAGCAAGTCAGTTACCAAGTAAGACAAGAAGTTTGCGCGATATCTATAATGAAGACACAACGTATTCATTTTTAGTTTTTTATCTGTTTTCACAAATAGACGATCCATTAACTTTTGAAGAAGTTGTCAAAGATGAAGTATGGGCAAAGACCATTGATGAAAAAATTAGATGCATAGAGAACAATGAGACATGGAAATTGGTAGATGTACCTGAAGACAAGGATGTGATAAGTGTCAAGTGGATTTATAAAACCAAGTAAGATGCAAAAGGAAATGTGCATAAGAACAAGACAATATTAGTTGCAAGAGGTTTTACTCAACAACCTGGAATTGATTTCATGGAAACAATTGCACCAGTTGCGTGTATCGAAACAGTCAGAACTATGTTAGCAATTGTCGCTCAATACAAGTGGAAAGTTATCAGATGGGTGTAAAGTTAGCATTTATAAATGGACACTTAGAAGAAGAGTGTATGTGAAACAACCACAAGGTTATGAGGTTCCAGGACAAAAAGACAAAGTATACAGATTGAAGAAAGCAATGTATGGGTTAAAGCAAGCTCACATAGCTTGGTACATTCACATTGATTCTTATCTCACAGAATGGATTTTAGAGAAGTGAAAATGACCCAACACTATACATCAAAGCAAATCAAGAATGTAACATGTTAATTGTTTGATTATATGTAGATGTTTTGATATTTACAGGTGATTTTGACATAGAAGATTTCAAGTCAGTCACGAGGGATGAATTTGAAATGACTCATTTAGGGATTATGAGATATTTTTTGGGAATAAAAGTTCACCAGTCCAAAACTGGTATATTTATCTCATAATCCAACTATGCGCATCAAATATTGAAAATATTTAATATGATAAATTAAAATGCAACCCCAACACTTGTCGTAACAGGATTGAAGTAAAGCATGGAAGATAAAGGGTTGAAGGTGGATCCCACACTATTTAAAATACTTGTAGGAAGTCTTATGTATCTCACAACGACAAGACCTGATATTATATACTCCACTTCAGAATATTTTAGACTTATTGGATACACTCACAGTGATTGTGGAGGCAGCATAGATGAGAGAAAAAGTAGCTGAAGGTACACATTTCATTTTGGAACAGGTATGGTATCATGGGCATCAAGGAAACAACCCATAGTGACTCTTTCTTCAGCTAAAGTAGAGTACGTCGCACCTACAAGTGCAACTTGTCAAGCAGTTCGGATGAGAAGAATGTTAAAATATTTGTTGCAGGAACAACAAGAACCAACAATAGTATTCTGTGACAACAATTCAGCCATCATGTTATCAAAGAGTCATGTGTTTCACAAGAAAAATAAGCAAATAGATACAAGGTATAATTTTATGAGAGAATTGGTGAATAACAAGGAGATATGTTTAGAGTTTTGCAGATCAAAAGAACAAGTAGCAGACATTTTAACAAAGGCTTTATCAAGAGATGCATTTCAACATCTGCACAGTAGTATGGGAGTCTGCAGAGTAATATAAGAGCGACAATAAAATATAAACTCAAATTTTTGATGAAATTTTTGTTATCCCTCCTACTGATAATTAAGGGGGAGTGTTGGAAATAGTAATTACAAGTCTGTGAGATCTTCACCTCTCCACCGATTTTTAAGTGAGTCAATTTGTTAGTAGTTTTGTGTGTATGTGAGTGTGCAAATGCAAAGTTACAGGTTTACTTAATTTCAGTCTAGTCGAAGTCCATATAAATCCAAGTCCTTAGTTAGTCATGATGCATAGGAGATGAAAAGAGGTAGAAAGAATAGAGTGTGAAGAAGAACATTAACAACATCTCACGAGTTGAAGAAGTCTGAGCACAAGATCTGTAAAAGTCTGAGCACAAGATGTGTGTCTATCTTAGTTACTCTGTAGCCCGAAGTTATTAATATAAAGTATTTTGTATGTTGAAAAAATTCTGTCATATTTTTTATTTTACGTGTTAAGCTCACTGTGCTATTCTGCATCTATAAATCATTTCATTAAGTGTGTTCTTGTTAGCTAAGGTTGTGTGGCACACGGTATTTGAAACTGCACTGCCAAGAGTAGTCTGTGCGAGTCCTTGGATCAGAGAACTAAGGCGTTTAGATTTTTTCCATATCCGCTGCCAAATTTCAGCGTAAAACGTGCTAAAAAAAAATTCGAAAATAAATCCGCGAAACTTACAAATGCAGAAGAGCCTGACAGATGCAAAAGTGTCTTAAAACCGATTGCAAGACTTGCGTCAGGCTCGCCCCATAAAAACATGACCATGTCATAAGTTACGTAGTCATGTAAGCTATTCTTTTTCAAAATCTGCAAGAAGAAAATCTATATTCCTCTTGTAAAAGAAATATAGATGGGTGAGACTAAACCATCTTACTTAGTAAAAGAAAGCCTATATTCCTCTTAGTAAAAGAAATGTAAAAGAAAGCCTATATTCCTCTTGTAAAAGAAAATCGTTAGTCGGGGACCAGCATAAGTAAGTTGGGTGAGACTAAACCATCTTACTTAGTCAAGAAGCTTATCTTTTTGGGCTACTCTGAAGTCATGTCAGTCTTTGTCAAACTACTTGTATCTTGTCTACTTGTATCTTGTGAGTATGTCTCACGGTCTCTCGAACAGATGGATCAAATTATACCATGGAACCCTACTCCGTCATGAAAAGAAATAAGCCACAGACCCGGGTGTTGAATACCAGGTACTCCAATGGTTACATGTTTGGCCAGGTACAGTGTTGATGATTCGCAGAAATATAGATCGTTGTGGGTAAGACGGGGATGGAATTGAATCGATTTTGATCAGATAGTTCGGTTCTCAAATAGGGTCTAAATTTTTTAATATTCTTATAAAAGTCAGTAAAATGTTGAATATATTTATGAAATTCTCAAATTTCAAAGATGAATTTGTTTATAAAAGTCATTTAAATTGTTGAGTATATTTATCAACTTATAAAATTTCAAAGATGAATTTGTTTTTAAATTCCAGTCGTAAAGCTTATTATAAAATTATTGAAAAAATATTAATTTTATTAAAAAAAATAAAAATAAAAATTAGAAAGTTTTAAAAATTCGAAGTGGGTTTAAAAATCTTGAGAAGATCATATCTAAAAAGTGAAATTATTTCGAATACGAAAATTCCTATCATGTTGCTTGATTGAAACTTCTAAATCAAAAGTCGTGTTGTAGGATTCAGAGACACAGGACGGCACGGCAACCCTCCGCGTGGTGAGCCTTCGTCGAACCTTCGTCCTGACTCTTACTCAACTCAATATATTAAACCTTTCTTCAGTAGTAATTCTAAGACTACACAATAGATTCCGTGGTTTAATTTCAAGTCCTAGTTCTGATGCTCGTCTTTGGGTTTTTTTTTAGGTCAAGTACAGAACTAATTCTAATATTCGTCTAGAGTATTCTGGAGGTTAATTTCAGAGCATTTTGGAGGTAATTTTAATACAGGGTTCATTCTAGTACATCTTTAGTTTCTTTAGGGTAATTTCAATTCGTACCACAAGACTTGTTTGGATCTGCTGCTTATTCTACTCCTCTTTCTCATTATCTAGGCAGTCTTTTAGTAAATTGAATCGTTCGATTATGCATAGTTTGGCCATTGCTTTCCAGGAACTAATTGTATTATGCTTCGTTTGGCTAATTAGGTTTGATAACTGAAACGTTATGTCAGATCAGCTCATCACGTCGGGAAACGCCGGTGCCGTCGGCTTGGAAATGACAGAAACAGAGGATGCCCATCATACTGTTGTGATAAATGATGAGGAACCCAATGCTAATCATATTGTTTTCATAGCAAATCAGCAACGGAGTACAATTCAACTCGATCG
>SNQJ01S0005458.1:53148-71081 GCA_010110895.2 Picea sitchensis | reverse complement strand
CCACAATTGACCAAGCATCAAAGTAAATAGGAAAGCAAAGATATAAGAAAGCACATGGGAAAAGCACATAGCCAACTAGTTTTCAACTTGATATTGTTGCTCCCTTTAAACTTACTTCCCATGCATATGATAGATGAAAAACAAATTCCATGCAGATTATAGATGAACAATATCATAGGATATATGTGTTGCTTTATTGCTTGACATTTTCTTGGATTCAAAGTTTATTGCATGCATATCATTTTAAAATTAATGTAAATTTAAACTTGTATATTGGAACTCTAAATCAAATATGAAGGCATAAAATTCAATGAATATTTCTCCTTGTTAGCAAATTAGATCTCTTCTTCATAGCTAAAACCCCTCAGACCATAATGGGCTTCTTTAAAATGAATTTTTACTTTTCATGTCAACCTTAAAAATACAATGTCATATTTATTATTATACACAAACATGATTCTTAATGATGGAACATCATTACCCGGTCTTTAAAACTGGAAGCATCAAGAACCTCATTTATTTTTCTGATCAGAATTCTAACATGTGTCCAACCTATAATAATGCTAAAGAAATACATATTCCTAGGATTTGAGATTTCACATAATCTACCCAACCTATAATAATCACAAAGGAATTCATATTACTAGGATTTAAAGCTCATAACTTTTCTTATTTTCATTCACAATACAATATAATAAATTGTTTTGCAATTATTTATTTAGGAACAGACCAATTAGATAAATATAAATTTGTACAATGTCCTCAAGTTAACCGATGCCAATTCTCCATGATTGTCTCATAGAATGACTAAAAAGATTTATTTTATATCGTGAAAAGTCAAATGTAATCGTTTCTTTTTTCTAAAATAAACTTCGGTTTATCAAGATTCCTACATTGGTTAGGATTCTCAAATATAATCTTAGATTGATTAGCATCCCAAAATAAAATCTCATGTAAATTCCACTTAATGAGGATTGTCACATTGATAACAATTCTAAAATATAATATTATACTGACTATCATCCCGAAATAAAATCCCATTTAAAATTCAGTTAACATTCTCAAAATATGTCTGTAGGGGTGTAGACCGACTCACAAGTGTCGTGTTAATGAAGGAAATATGTAAAGGAGGTATCAAGTTCGATTCTCACCATGTCTTACCCGTGCCCCATGCTTGTGGGTGCTGTGGACACACCTGGAGGTTATAGTGGTAGTATATGAGAATCGACCCCATGTCACGCGAGTACGAGAATCGTCTAAGTTGTCAATTCCTCCAGTTACAAAAAAAAACATTCTCAAAATATAGATGTATGCCACTTTCCATTAAGCTAAATGTATTTTTTAATCTTTAGATTGATAAAGAGTTATGAAAATCCACAATGTCCATATGCCATTATATATTATGAAATTATGTATATTTAGAAGCGGTAGGAAGGAAAAAATCTAAAGGTTTTATGTTTTTAACCTTTTTCCGTGTATGTTTTTTTGATAGATTTCACTATTGAGATTACATATCCTATGTGCCTTGGGGATTTTCCAGTATGTTGAATTGATTTATGCATTCAAAAAATGATTTGGTCACTGTATAACTACAATTTGAGTAACAATTGCAATGTTTTATGCATTCAAAAACATGATTATGCATTCAAAACATGATTTGGGCACTGTATAATTATGATTTCACTAACAAAAGTAAAAAAAAGACAGAATGTTTAGACTAGGCATAGTAGGAAGTTAATGATAAACAAAGTAATGAATTTTTTTCAATAACTTAGGGTTGAAGTGTTGGGAAGACCTACAATGTATCCTTTTTACATTTTAGCTTGTTTATGTTAAATCATAATATTATTGGTTGAATGTTTTCCATATCAAATATCTATGGTTGACTATTCATAGTATTGTTGGCACATGAATTAAGTGACATAATATATAAAGAAAAATTGAATGAAAATATGAAATTTAACATATAATAAAAATATAAGACCTTTTGTCATTGTCCAATCTTCTAGGAAGTAATATTGGAACAAGAGAAGAAGAGATAAATGTAAAAATGGCATCATCAACTTCAAAGAAACCAACCCAATCACTACTATAGAATTGATATCATAAACAAAACAAATTGATAATTCTTGGGAAAAATGTGTTAAGCAAAACATGATGAACAAATGAGGCATTTTCCAACACTTTTTTTTGAACATCATGGTCATATACATGCTACCTAATGTTTTTGCAAACAGATCGATGCATTGTCCAACATAGGTACATACATACTATCTGTAATGAATCATATCATAACATTCATACTATTTCATTCACCAATGGGCATATTTGTAATCGAGGACATAAAGAAACTAATGGACATTGATTCTCCAAACAGAATAAAATGGAATCTAGGGACTAACCCAAGTGTATATTCTTTCTTTATTGCATAAATATTTTTTTGTATCCCCAACCCCTCCCCCTTGTTCTACGAAGGGACCAACTTGATGTCTCTTATTTGTTTTGAACTTTAATCAATAATGTCACTTCTTCTATGTTATGAATATTATTCTATAGACGATAATATAAGGGACAACCAATAACATCTTAAAAATTAACATCTAAATTATTAATCAATGGATTTACTGTACGGTCTCAAGTTGCACATATATGGGGCTACTTATAGCATAATGGTTCTCTTGTAGTGTTTCTTCCTGTAATTAAATAACTAAAGGTAAAAATAAACACAAAATCTATAAAATTCATTAACATAAGTTAGGAAACAAAAAATAATAGGTATATCCATTAAACATTTGGACTTCAAAACATAATGGAATATAATTGGACCTCGAAATGTTAGTTGAAATCAATAAGCCACAACTGATTCTCTTAGGTATTCCCTTATTCAAATGAGTATGCTAATATTAATCCACACCTAAAAACTTATAGATATATTTAAAATCTATGAGAGGAAAGTAAATATGAAAAAATGAACAATAACGAGAGGAGGAATGTTAGGCAAGTTTGGAGAGAGCATGGACACGATGGCACTCTGTATAGTAAGGATGGTTATTTTTTTTCAAGAAAAAACATTACTACTCGCACGTTTTACATATCTCAATTAAAAATTTTCAAATAACATAACAAAAATAGAAAACATTTTATAAATTTAAAAGGTACTTTACAAATTTAAAGTTGCAAAAATAGAAAACGTTTTATAATATCAATTATAAATTCCAAATAAGAAAGGCACTTTACAAGTTTAAATTTCAGATGTGTAGATATGGGTTCAACTAAGGCACGGGGTTGAAGGAATCACACGACGTCGATAATGTGGAATTGTTTATCGATCATAACTACTTAAATCAAAATTTGATTGGATAAAATTACGATGTTAAGATACTTACTCTTGCTGCTATGAAATTTAAGCTTTAAAATTGATTTGATAAGATTGGTTCTGGAAATAGTAATTACAATTCAGTGAGATCTCGGCGTCTCCACCAATTTGTCAGTAGTTTTGTGAGTCAATCGAATTGTCACACAGTCAGTATGTATGTGAGTCTACAAATTCAAAGTTACTCGTTTACTCAATTTCAGTCTATGTCATTTGACAAGAAGAGGAGTTATAAATGGATCCGTTCTTTATCTTCTCAAGTTCAATTAAGTAGTTGTAGAGTGAGTCATATCAATGGTTGTATTTAATGTTGATTCAATCTTACCTCTATAGGAAGTCTCAGTCATAGTCCATATAATTCTGAGTCCTTAGTTAGTCAGATAATGATGCAGAGAAGATGAAAAGAGGTAGAAAGAATAGAGTGTGAAGAAGAACAAAAAAAACATCTTACAAGTTGAAGAAGTCTGAGCACAAGCTCTATGTCTATGAAGTTAGTAGAAGTCATTGGATCCGAAGATCATCTTATTTACTGTACTCTGTATTCGTGCACTCCGTCGAAGTTATTAATATCAAGTATTTTGTGTGTTGACAAAATTTTGTCATATTTCTGAGTTTATGTGCTAAGCGTAGCACTCTGTTATTCTTCATCTATAAATCATTTCATTAAGTGTGTTCTTATTAGCGTGCAACAAATCGTACACTCTATGCACTGCACGATTAGTTTTGAGAACTCTATCGCAAAGCCTATGTGGCACACAATATTTGAAACTATAATGCACAGAGTAGTCTGTGTGCATCATTGGATCATAGATCTGGTATCAGAGTAGGTTGATCAAAAACAATATTGATAAAGAGAATGTTATATCAGAACAAGTTTACTAGAGAAACAACTCTGTTGAAAACTGAAATATGGCTTCTGCCTCAAATCTGCAACCTCCTAGTTTTACAAGAAAGAATTATGAGATATGGTCCTTGACCATGAAGGATTTGTTCCTAGGTTGAGATGTATGGGAGATAGTTGAAAATGGTTATGCAGAACAGGTAGTTAAGACAACATAAAATTCCCTCACTTAAGGTGAGAAGGATATCTTGAAAGATCAAAGAAAGAAGGATTGAAAGACGATGTTTTACATACATCAAATCATGCATGAGAGCATACTCCCAATAGTTGCATCAGCAAAGAAATCCAAAGAAGAATGGGACATATAATAAACATGTTATCAAGGTATGTGTTAGAACACGTATAAATTTGAGCTTTTGAACTTTAGATTTTGCCTCTTGGAAATAATTTTTTTACCCAAAAAAAAAAAAACTTAGAGTTTCCTCTTAATTTGAAAATAAATCCGTTGGTTGTTATCTATCAATAAGGCGCTTAAAATATCCATCATCGATGAGTTACTCTAATTTTATTGAACAATCCTAATGATCTTCGAAGTTTAGAAGCTGGGTAATTTTTAAAGGAAAGTCTTTAACGGTCTCTTCGAAGCTTCACACTTTGGGTATTCCAACAAATCTAAACAATAAAAATCGTGAAACTCTGAAGTTTCAAATATAGTCACTCATGATAATTCCCAAAGGACTTACAGACACGTCATGGGACATGTGTATTTTAAGATATTTTCTTGGGCTGACATGTGGCACTTATTTTTGACATTTCCATTGGACGATTCATACGTTTGTAAGTGAGACGTGTCACCTCTCTCTTGTTGACACATCATCACGAATGACATCATCTCCGCGACATCACTCTGGGAGATTTCCCTTTAGGATTTTAAACAAATATTGAGTTCACAAACTACCGAAGTATCAAAACCTCGAAGTATCAAAGCGCCAAAGTAATTACAAAATGTAAAAATTGTTTTAAAGGGTTAATGAAACATTTAATAACTTAGTTTAATCATTATTAAGTATTAATTAAGCACTCTATAAATTCCAACTTCAGGATATTTCCATCCTGTCACATCCAAAACTTTTGAACGTCAAACCATCGAAGTATTAATGACATTTATGATTGATTGAGTTTAATGATTTCAATAAAGATTGTGAATTACGAGGTAATAAATTCCATTAAGTTTTTAATAAATTCTTCGTGATTAGATCTATACGAAGATCGATAGAATTTTTGAATAAAACACTTCAAATTTCAAAATCATTTTACCATTTGCAATTAGTAGATTTTTATTCAGTGTAGATCTTACAGACTTCTCTTGTTAGAGATAGGCTAATTCTATTCCCTTGAGGATTATGGTGCTACAAAAAGTTGCAAAGAAGCTTGATGCATCAAGTGATGATTCCAATAAAAATGCATATGTCCTATCAGACACAACTCCGCGAGTTACAGACACCATTAAGTCTTGGAAGTAGGTTTTTGATATTTTAGAGCATGAGATTATTAGCTGTACAGATGACTCTGTCGAGGAAGACGATGAGTCCTTATCATCCAAGATTAAATTTGTAGTATGGTCAGAACTTCATAAGATCGTTTCAAAACCAATAATTATACCCTACAATGATATGATAAATTGGGATTTGGAACATGTCGACATCCAAACTAGAAGTATCATTAGCCACCAGCAGACTTTCTTCGGATCTTTCCGACTCGAGAATCTACATGTAATGTATAAGATTTCCCCTATCCCTAGATATACTTACAATGCAACATTTATTCTATATTTTGAGAGAAGAGAATGCACTCAATATGGTAGAAATGGTCATGATATAATCAACAGCTCGTGGGGACATCCAGAAAAATTCAGAGCCGACACTCATGGTATGTATTCCACAACGTCCTTAGATGCTCATATGTTATATATAGCCATGATTCTTTGTTTTCTATTTGGGAAAAAGAACCCTTTGCATTTCTCATTTGAGTGGGTATCCATAATGAATGAAGTAGCCTAGGGTTATACCTTCAATTGGGATAAAATGCTATCTGATAATCTGCCCAAGGAAATTGTTGAGTATCAAGGATCAAAATAAAAAGGGAAACCTACTCCTTTTTACATGTTAGCATATATTATGGATTCCATTTGTTTCATGACACCATTCCCCCTGATGAACTAGAGTTGGACCTCGGCTAGTTCTGAGCCAATACATTTTTACCACTCCAAATTATGGGAAGAAAATGTGAAACATTTCTTTTACAAAATATGTCACAACGTAGTGGTACCTATTCACATAGCTATCTATCGTCACCTTCCGCCCAGGATTTCAGAAAAGATTATGGGAAACTTAGGCACACTTGAAGAATAGTTTATTGAGGAGAATTTCTCCTACATTAGAGTATTTGGTTCTTTCTTTCCTCCTCATGCCCTTCCATAGTTTTTAACCGACGGGATGGTGTGCAGGGAAGTGGGATACCAAACAATAGTAGGAGGCATCAAGAAGGAATTGAAAGCAGTTGAGAAAAACATTTTTCCAACTTTTCCCATTCAACTCAAGGTATGCTCGCATTGTTAGATTTTTCTCATTCTAAAGTTGAGGTTGAAACCCTAGAAGATGTCAAGCTAGTTGACATCGAATTCAAGAAGCATGATCCACATAAGATAGTGTAGAATAATTTGGCTCAATACAACATGAAGAGATACATCCATGAATATTCTTCTTCTAACAAGATGTTCAAGGGAGTTATATCTTATGAAGAAGTTCAAAGAAGATTCCAGACTCTACCTCTTGACCCACATGTTAGTTTCCTCGGCTTCCAAATTCATAGACGAAATAGTTTACCGAAGATACTGGAAGGAGATTCAAAACCCATGCCTTCTCCAAAGGAATCTAATCCCACGGGATATGAGCCAAGTTTCTCCACTAAGCACAAATTTCAAGAAGTCCCAAAACGTCAAGAAAGGTTATTTCAAGGAATAAAAACATCACTTCTAGGTTTGAATGATCCACAAGTATGAGCTCGGTTTGAATATTTCAAGAATCTGGGACAAGTTGTTCCTCATTCAATTCCAACTATTCCTGTTGGAACCCCGAATACAACAGGTCAAGAACATTCCACAAAAAATACTTCTCCTATTCCATCATTAACCCCTTTACATAACAGTTTTGGAAATCCTAATTCAGAGCTCATTCATGGTGATGATCTTACTCCTATATTGTCTAAATAGATGCCTCCCTCAAGTTTCTTTCTCAACAAGAAACAAAAAGATATTGTAAAAAATGAATCTCACTGAAAGGATGGAGTAGTCACAAAAAGGCAAATATTGGTGTATGATGGGAAAGACCAAGATGATCCTAAGTTTGAAAAGGAATTTGCAGATTCACTAGGATATTTTTCCACTACCAATCAATGGTCAGTGGACAATTTAACCAAACAACTGCAACATAAATGTCTCTTGTTAGAGAAATTGCAGAATGAGATACATAGTACAGAATAGACTGTTAGAAGTAGGATGAATAAATACATTGAACAAATCAAGGCTAGTTATGAGTATCAAATGAAGCAGTTATAGGATAATCTTGAGTTGATCTACTAGAGTTCACAGACCAACAATGGTTTGATCACTCAGCGGAGAAATTTGATTGAACATTTGCAGGCCAAATTGACACTAACATAGAACACAACAATAGATATTATTGCCTTCAAAACACAAGAATCAAAAATCAATGAGAAGATGGAAGTTGCCCAAAAGGAGTTATATAAAAAATTAGATGTTATTCAGAAATGGTATCATGCAATAAACCTTTCTCTGAAAAGTATTTATGTCAAGGAAAAAGAGTCTTGTGCAACCAAGTCTAAGTTTCAGAAAGTTATCATATGGAAGAAGAAATAAAATATCCCTAGTCTTACCCCTCTCTCACATTCTGAACAAGTAAAAGGATAAATGGCCCTAAAAGCCTAGGAAACAAATATGGAAGAAAGAAAGAAACTTGTCAGAGATGCAAAAGATGCTTGTCTAGAGGAATTATCTTCATTAAATAAAACATTGACTGAATTTGAAGGAAATAGTATCCCAGAGTCATTGGGACAGATTGAAATAAAAATGAACCAACAAAGCTCCAAGAAGAATAAGGAAAATATTTAGTCATCCATCCAACGGATGAATCAGATCGATTTACTCAAAATTAATAAATTGTTGGTAAATCCAAGTTTACAATATCAGATCATAGTCCAAGAAGTGAACAAGATCTAGGAGAAGCTTCCACATGTACAAAATAAGATGTCCACCTATGAATTGAATGAGAGGATTGATCATTTGTGATTCGTGGTAGCATTGATGGACATGTGCACCCAATTCAATGAACAGAGAAAAATAAGTGTAGCTGGGAGAAAATGAAGGAACATACACAACATCCACTTCCTCCACCCACTCTACCATCTAACTCCCCACCTACACTTCCCCTCTCTCTACACATCACTTACCCCATCTATCCCTGCCACCTACATTCTTCCATCCAATCATCCCACCTCCCTATTGGACACTTGTCCCCACATCATCCTATTTGTGAACAATTTTTCTTCCCCGTAACCGTTTGCCATCCCATAATGATCCAACGTTGAAGCTACCTATCTAATTACCACCCTCATATATTCAACTACAATTATTTATCCCAGTAAACGGATTCGAAGGGATAGATGGAAACAAAATCAAATGGAAAAGACAATAAGACAAATGATTGTGGTGGCCTTAATAGACATGTGTACCCAGTTTAAAGAACAAAGGAAAACAAGTTCATCTACAAGAAAATGAAGAGACAGATGAAGCGACAACAAAACTCAACAATATTTGCATGATGTTATTTCATTCAGATTGTATTCTATTTTTAGGAAGATATCGTGGGAAGTCCAATGATTTTCAGTTGAGACAATTTTTTTATAAATAGATAGATTTTAGATATGTTCGAGGCTACTTATTTCCGAATGTAAAATTGAAAATGTTTTTTTGAATATCAATACAAGTGCAGACAAAGATTCTAAGTTTCATTCAATTTGAGTTATGTGTTTCCTCTGTGTTTCCATCTCTCTGAATTTCTTTATGTAGTTCTTGAAGAGTGAATAATTACAATTTAGTACTACATATACTATGATCATAAGATATCAGAAGTTCATTCAGTAACAACTTTTCCTCTGTTATTACTATGAGTACAACAAGACCTGTGACCTGTGTGAATTACTACATTTTTATCTTCTTTCAAGGGTGCATCTTATACTTTTCTTCTACTGCAAACATAATGAGACTTATCTTCAATTGATACTTGACTTTGTTTTAATAATTTTGTAGATCATTTCTACACAATTTGACATTAAAATTGTGAATCAGATAACGAGATACAACCTCTGTATTGTCTTATCATTAATTTCATTTAAAGATTATTTCTTAGAAAACTAAAGGTAGAAAAAACACTTATAAAAACACTTCATTTAAAATATTTGATTCCTGACATTATTTTTTTAGCTTTATAATCAATCTCAGGAACAAAAATATGGAAAAAGTAAAGACTTCAAAACTACAAATCCTTAGAAGAGGTTTTGAAACTATGTCAATGAAAGATTCAGATTTAATAGATTCTTTTTATACTCATGTCATTTGCCTAATAAATCAGATTAAGTCTCATGGTGGAACCATAAAAGACATACAATTTGTTGAAAAGGTACTTAGGAGTCTTCCTCCTAAATTTGATACCTTAGTTGTGACTCTGGAAGAGAGCAAAGACCTGAGTCAATTTAGTTTAGATGAACTGCAAGATTCCCTCACCAATCATGAACATAGAGTGAATAGGTCAAGTATGTCATTACATAATCCATTTTCCGTGCAATCATTTATAAGCCATGGAAGTGGAAGGGGGAGAGCTAACTCAAGAGGCAGAGGAATAAGTTATGTCAGAGGTGGATGCAGTAGAAGTCCTAGAAATTTTGGTGGAAGAGGTAAAAACCAAAGTACATGTCAGTTAAGTGGTTAGAGAACTAACAAATCAAACATTTAGTGTCATTACTGTAAAAAGTATGGAAATTATGCATATGAATCTAGAAAGAGACAATAAAATAAGAACAAGCTAGGTCAGGTTCACTCAAACAACACAAATAACCATACCAATCCTATGTTTATGGATCGCGCTAAAGTAATGCCTATAGTCTCACCAATTGAATGCAATGTTTCTCAAGTAAGTCCATGTGACATATGGTATTTAGATTCAGGCTCTAGTAACCACATGGCAAGAAACATATAATTTTTTTATAGTTTGGATGAGTCTGTCCAAACAAAAGTTACACTTGGAACATATATCTATGTGACTGTCTTAGGCAAAGGCAGTATAAAAATCTTAACTAAGCAAGGAGAACAAAAAGTTATGCTTGATGTATATTATGTTTCTGGTCTGAGGCATTATCTGATGAGCACAGGAAAATCGATACAGAAAGGATACATAATCTACATGGAGGATAATCATTGTATGATTATGGCTAAATGCCCAAGCAATCAACTTATTGCAAGAATCCAGATGACAAGTAACAAAATGTTCCCATTGACATTGAAGCTAGCTAAGAAGAAGAATACAACACTAGCTATTGGTAAAGGAAAAAGTGTGTATCTAGACATTGTATTTACAGTAGAAAGTGAGCGCAGTTCCAATGAATAAAATAGTGTGCGCAGAACTAAGAAAGGAGGAAATGGTGGAGAAATGAAGACAACATTCCAATCTGAAGTACAAGATGATTCTTGGTTATGGAATTTCAGATTTGGAAATTTGAACTTTGGAGGTTTAAAGATACTACACAAAAAGGATATGGTAAAAGGTTTTCCATTGATTAAAAAACCAGAGAGGATATGTGAAGGTTGCATATTTGGCAAGCAACATAGAGAATCATTTCTAGTTGGAAAGTCTTATAGAGAAAAAACTCCACTATAAATTTTACACTCAAATATTTGTTTACCAATGCAAAGTCCATCTATAGGAAGCATTACTTACTTTCTAACATTTATTGACCACTTCTCAAGAAAGACATGGATTTATTTCCTAAAGAATAAATCTGAGGCACTAGGTTGTTTTCAGCAGTTTAAATCACTTGGGGAAAAGTAGAGTGGCTATTACATCAAGTGTCTAAGAAATAATAGAGGAGGAGAATATATTTCAAGAGAATTTCAGAAATTTTGTAAAGTTCATGACATCTATAAGGAATTTACCACTCTATATACACCACAACGGAACGGTGTCACAGAGAGAAAGAATAGAACCATCATGGAAATGGCACGTAGTATGTTGGCAACCAAAAATTTGTCAAATGAGTATTGGGATGAGGAAGTAGAAAATTCAATATACATATTGAATTGATTTCCAACAAAGAGTGTGAAGAACAAAGTTCCTCAAGAATCTTGGACAGGATTAAAGCATAATGTGCCGAACTTAAAAAAATTTGGTTGCGTGAGCTCAGAAAGAAGCTAGACAACAAAGGGAATAAATGTATATTTGTTGGGTATTCTAAAGACACCAAACCATACAAGCTATATGATCTTGTCGCAAGAAAAGTCATAATCAACTGCAATGTTCAATTCGTGGAGAGTGAAGCATGGAATGGAATCATAGAAAAGATAGTCAAAATTATTGATGCAATGGATCATGATGGCATAGAAGATGAAATGGTTCAAACACCACGTACAAGTGAGTGAATAATCCCTTCTATATCTGACACTATGACGCAAATCACAACACATAATACTCTAGTAAGAATAGCAAGTGTGCAATCTACACCTAGAGTGAAACAAGCATCAACAAATAGTCTGAGTAGTTCTACATATCGATATCCAACTTTAGCAAGTCAGTTACCAAGTAAGACAAGAAGTTTGCACGATATCTATAATGAAGACACAACGTATTCATTTTTATTTTTTTCTCTGTTTTCACAAATAGATGATCCATTAACTTTTGAAGAAGTTGTCAAAGATGAAGTATGGGCAAAGACCATTGATGAAAAAATCAAATGCATAGAGAAAAATTAGACATGGAAATTGGTAGATGTACCTGAAGACAAGGATGTGATAAGTGTCAAGTGGATTTATAAAACCAAGCAAGATGCAAAAGGAAATGTGCATAAGAACAAGGCAATATTAGTTGCAAGAGGTTTTACTCAACAACCTGGAATTGATTTCATGGAAACAATTGCACCAGTTGCTGTATCGACACAGTTTGTCTCTCAATACAAGTGGAAAGTTATCAGATGAGTATAAAGTCAGCATTTATAAATGGACACTTAGAAGAAGAGTGTATGTGAAACAACCACAAGGTTATGAGGTTCCAGGACAAAAAGACAAAGTATACAGATTGAAGAAAGCAATGTATGGGTTAAAGAAAGCTCACATAGCTTGGTACATTCACATTAATTTTTATCTCACATAGAATGGATTTTAGAGAAGTGAAAATGACCCAACACTATACATCAAAGCAAATAAAAAATGTAACATGTTAATTGTTTGCTTATATGTAGATGATTTGATATTTACAGGTGATTTTGACATAGAAGATTTCAAGTCAGTCATGAGGGATGAATTTGAAATGACTCATTTAGGGATTATGAGATATTTTCTAGGAATAAAAGTTCAGCGGTCCAAAACTAGTATATTTATCTCATAATCCAAGTATGCACATCAAATATTGAAAATATTTAGTATGATAAATTAAAATGCAAACCCAACACTTATTGTAACAGGATTGAAGTGAAGCATGGAAGACAAAGGGTTGAAGGTGGATACCACACTATTTAAAAGACTTGTAGGAAGTCTTATGTATCTCACAATGACAAGACCTGATATTATGCACTCCACTTCATAATATTTTAGACTTATTGGATACACTTACAGTGATTGTGGAGGCAACATATGCACTCCACTTCATAATATTTTAGACTTATTGGATACACTTACAGTGATTGTGGAGGCAACATAGATGAGAGAAAAAGTAGCTGAAGGTACACATTTCATTTTGGAACAGGTATGGTATCATGGGCATCAAGGAAACAACCCATAGTGACTCTTTCTTCAACTGAAGCATAGTACGTCGCACCTACAAGTGCAACTTGTCAAGCAATTTGGATGAGAAGAATGTTAAAATATTTGTTGCAAGAACAACAAGAACCAACAATAATATTCTGACAACAATTCAACCATCATGTTATCAAAGAATCATGTGTTTCACAAGAAAACTAAGCAAATAGATACAAGGTATAATTTTATGAGAGAATTGGTGAATAACAAGGAGATATGTTTAGAGTTTTGCAGATCAAAAGAACAAGTAGCAGACATTTTAACAAAGGCTTTATCAAGAGATGCATTTTAACATATGCACAGTAGTATGGGAGTCTGCGGAGTAATAGAAGAGCGACACCAAAATATAAACTCAAATTTTTGATGAAATTTTTGTAATCCCTCCTACTTATAATTAAGGGGGAGTGTTGGAAATAGTAATTACAAGTCAATGAGATCTTCACCTCTCCACCGATTTTTAAGTGAGTTAATTTGTTAGTAGTTTTGTCTGAATTGTGAGACATTCAGTGTGTATGTGAATGTGCAAATGCAAAGTTACAGGTTTACTTAATTTCAGTCTAGTCGAAGTCCATATAAATCGGAGTCCTTAGTTAGTCATGATGCATAGCAGATGAAAAGAGGTAGAAAGAATAGAGTGTGAAGAAGAACATTAACAGCATCTCACGAGTTGAAGAAGTCTGAGCACAAGATCTGTAAAAGTCTGAGCACAAGATCTGTGTTTATCTTAGTTACTCTAGCCCGAAGTTATTAATATAAAGTATTTTGTATGTTGAAAAAATTCTGTCATATTTCTGATTTTACGTGTTAAGCTCACTGTGCTATTCTGCATCTATAAATCATTTCATTAAGTGTGTTAGGTTGTATGGCACACGGTATTTGAAACTGCACTGCCAAGAGTAGTCTGTGCGAGTCCTTGGATCAGAGAACTAAGGCGTTTAGATTTTTTCCATTTCCGCTGCCAAATTTCAGCTTAAAACGTGCTAAAAAAAATTCGAAAATAAATCCGCGAAACTTACAAATGCAGAAGAGCCTGACAGATGCAAAAGTGTCTTAAAACCGATTGCAAGAGTTGCGTAAGGCTCGCCCCATAAAAACATGACCATGTCATAAGTTACGTAGTCATGTAAGCTATTCTTTTTTCAAAATCTGCAAGAAGATCTGGCCTATATTCCTCTTGTAAAAGAAAATCGTTAGTCGGGGACCAGCATAAGTAAGTTGGGTGAGACTAAACCATCTTACTTAGTCAAGAAGCTTATTGTTTTGGGCTAAAGTCATGTCAGTCTTTGTCAAACTACTTGTATCCTGTGAGTATGGCTCACGGTCTCTCGAACAGATGGATCAAATTATACCATGGACCGCTACTCCGTCATGAAAAGAAATAAGCCACAGACCCGGGTGTTGATTACCAGGTACTCCAATGGTTACATGTTTGGCCGCATCGTATTTTCGGTGAGTCAAAGTCAAAGTTTTACGTCTTCTAATTGTTCTTTTGGAAATCGATCATCTTAAAATTGGCCAAACCAAACCCTAATCAACCAAATTCCCATCTAACTTTACCGCAGGGTAAGCGAAGTTCTTCAAATTTGAAAAAAAAAAAGACAGTTTGAATGCTATTTTTATCCATCGCACAAGAAAGAAGTCATTAAAGCTCTGGATGCATCGTGGCATGGAAAGAAGTCATTAAATCTCTAGAATTGATTGCAGTCAGCTTGGTGGCATGGAATTTTACGCTCACGAGTGCACGTTTATTAAAAATTTGAACTGCTATATTATTTAGTGTTTTTATTATATAAGTTTTATATTTAAGTTAACACTTAAAATGGGCAGAATTAATAAAATTGTTTTGTAAAAATAGAATTTAATATAGAAGAAATATTCTTAATCGTGTCCATAAATCAAAGGCTAACATTTAAGAAATTAACTTTCTTTCCTGTTAAAAGATGACTGTTAGTCATTACTTGAGATCATTATGATGACTAGCATAATAATTATGCTGATAGGAAGGGAATCGCCATTTTTTAGGTTATTTTTAGTGCTTGCGGGCAATGTTTTTTAGGTTTTTTTATTTGTCGCCTGCGTTTAGATCAGGTTCTTTACTTTGATCATGCACTCAAGGTCTATCGGAGTTATGCTACTAGCATAGAGAATTAAGTTGTGGCTGATGAACGTTCATAGATCGCTTCAGATTCAAGAGTGGTAAATATATCCATAAATAAAACATGTAAGTGCAACTATATGACTTCAAGAGTTGGCTGCTTCATATTCATAAATATATCTCAAAAATAAAATAAGTAAGTGCAACAATACGGCACTTGTTAATTTATATTGAATGTTATATGAATGATTTATTTTATATATATTAATCCTGGTTAACTAGGTAAACTTGACAATCACTGGTTATTAGAGCATTAAATTATTAATCATATTAAGTAAATATGAAAAAGTAAACAATTAAAAGTAAGTATTTATAAATGCAAGGAAGTTATCAATATTAAATTTCATTCATTGATTTGAGAGGACCACTAAGAATTTGTTAGCCATCAGATTAAAATTTTAAATTAAAAGGTGATTAATTGTGCCCATCTCCAATAAATATAAGCCTTTCTACTTAATGAAATAGCAATTACATGACGCAACTAATGAAAGACCATTTTTATTACTGGAAGGACCATTTTTACCAGGTAACTATTTTTAAGTTCTTTTAGTGCTAGTGGGTTTACTGGAATGAAGATTGTTAATTGCCTGTTTGTTTAGTGTAGCTTCTTTATTACGTATGAAGTTCTTTACCGGAGATGTTAAAAAGTTTCCGATTCCACTTTTCTTTTCCCATTCTTATATTGCGACAACATTGATACGATATCTTGTTGAGATGGATAGGGCATTCTGGAATTTGGGCACGAATTTGGGCAGCAGCCCAAGGATTGAAACTCAAGGTCGGTCCGGATTGAAAATCAAGGATTGAGATCTAAAAGTTCCATGGATTAGTAATGAAATATTTGTTTTATACAAAACTTAGTTTATTAATTTTTCTTTTTCAATTTATGATATTTTGATTTATTTCATTCATGTGATTGTTTTGGCATCTTTTTAAATTCGATTTATTTCATTCACCTAGCTGTTTTGACATCTTTTTAGATTCTGAGCTAAGACTGTTTAGGTATAGCAGGCCATGAAATTAAAACCACAATGGAGAACCTTCCAAGTTATGAAAGAGGAGAAACATCATATTCCAATGGAGTATTCACACTCGTACTATATATATTTCTTATTCCTTATTTTTAAATTCAATGGTGACCAGATGAATTGATTTTTAATAATGGAAGGTATTAATCATTTAGTAAATTCTGAGATGGCTTTATTGTTATCAAATGACTTTTACATTTACTTATGCCATTATCAAATTACCAAATTAATGTTGCCATGTTATCCTTCAGTTCCGATCTATAGAAATACAACGTCAGGTTAGTGCGGCCATGTTTTCCCTGCTTCAAAGTTTAGGAATACCTGCGTCTTGTAAAAGCATGGAATTATAAATAATATTATGATCTTTGCTTTCAAGTTAGAAAAATTAAATAATATATAGTACTATAAATATTAATACAATATTGGTTTTAAATTTCTAATAAATAAATAAGGTAGCATATTATAAAAAATATTATATTCAGAATTTGAAAATGATAATATGATTCATGTTTAAAACATTAATTTTTTTATTATATAGATTTAATTTAATTTTAATATTTGAAAAATGAAAATTAATGATGTCGATAGGCTTATCTCTATGATTTTTATTTATGTGATTGTTCTTTTGGTTTATGTGGTTGTGCTAGTATTTATAAGGACTCTATGCCTAAAAAAAAAGACAACTGACGGTTACCGGAGACTCGAGAGCATCTCGACATGACTGAACTGTCCTCATTGCAATTTATCTGCCAAAATAAGCTCGTTATAGTCGTCGGATAACGAAAGGTAAGTTGAAATCAAGGACTCGGCGACTTTAACGTAAAAGCCTTTGCACGCTCGCTAGCAGGACATGGGCCAGGTACAGTGCTGATGATTCGCAGAAATATAGATCGTCGTGGATAAGACGGGGATGGAATTGAATCGATTTTTATCAGATAGTTCGGTTCTCAAATAGGGTCTAATTTTTTTTAATATTCTTATAAAAGTCAGTAAAATGTTGAATATATTTATGAAATTATCAAATTTAAAAGATGAATTTGTTTATAAAAGTCATTTAAATTGTTAAGTATATTTATCAACTTATAAAATTTCAAAGATAATTTGTTTTTAAATTCTAGTCGTAAAGCCTATTATAAAATTATTGAAAAAATATTAATTTTATTAAAAAAAATATAATAAAATTAAAAAGTTTTAAAAATTCGAAGTGGGTTTAAAAATCTTGAGAAGATCATATCTAAAAAGTGAAATTATTTCGAATACGAAAATTCCTATCATGTTGCTTGACTGAAACTTCTAAATCAAAAGTCGTGTTGTAGGGTACTCTCCACCGACCTTTACATCAGAATTCATATGCCGTAAAGAGTCAATCGTATGCCTAGTAGATTCAGCGACACTAT
>SNQJ01S0005458.1:39078-53098 GCA_010110895.2 Picea sitchensis | reverse complement strand
CTCTCAACCTATCCCTCCAAGAGTGGAGTTAGTTGGATCTGAATCCAGCTATATATGTAGCTATGTATGTGTGTAACAATGTAGTAATATAATCCATTATTTGTGTGTTATTACTGTGCATCTCTGCTCTCTTAAATTTTATCGTGGCACAAGGTATTTGAAACTGCACTGCCAAGAGTAGTCTGTGCGAGTCCTTGGATCAGAGAATTAGGGCGTTTAGATTTTTTCCATTTCCGCTGCCAAATTTCAGCTTAAAACGTGCCAAAAAGAAAAGTTCGAAAATAAATCCGCGAAACTTACAAATGCAGAAGAGCCTGACAGATGCAAAAGTGTCTTAAAACCGATTGCAAGAGTTGCGTAAGGCTCGCCCCATAAAAACATGACCATGTCATAAGTTACGTAGTCATGTAAGCTATTCTTTTTCAAAATCTGCAAGAAGACTAAACCAGCCTATATGCCTCTTGTAAAGGAAAATCGTTAGTTGGGGACCAGCATAAGCAAGTTGGGTGAGACTAAACCATCTTACTTAGTCAGGAAACTTATTGTTTTGGGCTACTCTGAAGTCATGTCAGTCTTTGTCAAACTACTTGTATCTTGTGAGTATGTCTCACGGTCTCTCGAACAGATGGATCAAATTATACCAGGGAACCCTACTCCGTCACGAAAAGAAATAAGCCACAGACCCGGGTGTTGAATACCAGGTACTCCAATGGTTACATGTTTGGCCAGGTACAGTGTTGATGATTCGCAGAAATATAGATAGTTGTGGGTAAGACGGGGATGGAATTGAATCGATTTTGATCAGATAGTTCGGTTCTCAAATAGGGTCTAAAATTTTTAATATTCTTATAAAAGTCAGTAAAATGTTGAATATATTTATGAAATTATCAAATTTCAAAGATGAATTTGTTTATAAAAGTAATTTAAATTGTTGAGTATATTTATTAGCACATCCACATAATTGTGGCTGATCAACGTGAAAATGCTGATAAGATGAAAAGAATCTTTAAAAGAATATATTAAATTTTATTATTGATTAACAGATAAAGTGTTACAATTCATTTATCTCGTGTTAAAAACACATAAAAGAATGTCTTTATAATAGCTAGGAAGTTAATGATTGAAATCAGAACCATTTATTTTGTATGACTACTAAGAATATTCCAGCCATATTTAATCCTGTGCATAGAAAACTTATTAAGCACTAAACCCCTATTAAATCTGCCCATTATCAATAAGTGTACGCCTTTCGACGTAATCAATTTATAAAATTTCAAAGATGAATTTGTTTTTAAATTCTAGTCGTAAAACCTATTATAAAATTATTGAAAAAGTATTAATTTTATTAAAAAAAATAAAAATAAAAAATTAGAAAGTTTTAAAAATTCGAAGTGGGTTTAAAAATCTTGAAAAGATCATATCTAAAAAGTGAAACTATTTGGAATACGAAAATTCCTATCATGTTGCTTGACTGAAACTTCTAAATCAAAAGTCGTGTTGTAGGGTACTCTCCACCGACCTTTACATCAGAATTCATATGCCGTAAAGAGTCAATCGTATGCCTAGTAGATTCAGCGACACTATTTCGGAGTAGAAATATTAGGGTCAACGTTCAAATTTTACCTGGCCGAATCATTATGCACCAGCAAAGCCTTTAAAACTCTTCAAAACTCTTCCTTACTCTGTATGTCACCCCATGTTCCATCCAAGTCATGATATCTCTGTGAAGTCTTTTTTGGCACCGCCATCAGGCAACCGACTCCCTGGAGAGCGTCCGTCCGATTCACAGCGACTGTCCGCAACCATGATATGCCGCTGAATTACGGTGAAGATTCCATGATATGACGGCACGGAAACCCTCCGCGTCGTGAGCCTTCGTCGAACCTTCGTCCTTACTCTTGCTCAATATATAGTAATTCTAAGACTCCACTCTAGATTCCGTAGTTTAATATCAAGTCTTAGTTCTGATCCTCGTCTTTGGTTTCTTTAGCTCAAGTACAGAACTAATTCTTATTCATCTACAGTTTCTGGAGGTTAAATTCAAAGCATTTTGGAGGTAATTTTAATACAGGGTTCATTCTAGTACATCTTTAGTTTCTGTAGGGTAATTTCAATTCGTACCACAAGACTTGCTTGGATCTGCTGCTTATTCTACTCCTCTTTCTCATTATATAGGCAATATTTTAGTAAATTGAATCGTTCCATTATGCATAGTTTGGCCATTGCTTTCCAGGAACTAATTGTATTATGCTTCGTTTGGCTAATTAGGTTTGATAACTGAAACGTTATGTCAGATCAGCTCATCACGTCGGGGAACGCCGGTGCCGTCGGCTTGGAAATGACAGAAACAGAGGATGCCCATCATACTGTTGTGATAGATGATGAGCAATCCAATGCTAATCATATTGTTTTGACAGCAAATCAGCAACGGTGTACAATTCAACTCGATCCCCTCGACGACAATGTCCTTGAGGAGGATGTTATTGATGATGTCGAATGTCTGGATCGCCAGATTTCGCAGTCAGAAGGTGCCTATTCCAAAATTATAGGCTGGATATACAAGTGTTTAAGTTTTTACGCGATCATGCAGGCAGCCATTCTAGAGGCCGTCTTTTCTGCACCACAAAGCAATTGTAAGGATTCGTGGGGTCTACTCGTTCTCTCAGCTATTGTCTCTGGTGGAGTTATTGCCACGCTCCTTCGCGAATTCTTCGAGCAGTTTCGCCTGCTTAGACGTGGACGACTGCTCATAGAAAAACGCAATTCACTTTTTGACCATTGCCTTCGACAGGGAATTAGATTAAGGAGCATAAGCCGCTCCTACAAATCAGACGAAGATGATTTGGGAATTAATAGTAACTATTGGAGGTGGACTGCAGAAAGAGTTGTGTTTCTTGTTACTTTTATCGCCTTTTCGATCTGCCTTTGGCGCTCCTGCGAGTCTCGACTGTTGTGCCAGTAGCCGGACCTCCCTTGACCTAGCACCTGAGCTTGTCTATATAAGCATATCCTTCACCACTTAATGAGGTTAAGCTTAAAAGACGTTAGTAGATTAGACAATACTTCTATTTATGTAAAAATATGTGTAGAAATTTATGATAAAGTCCGAAGATGGTACCTTTATTTATGTAATCAATATAAAAGTGGAAAAGTGGAATATGATACTTTTATTTTATTTAGGTAAGTAATGAAAGTGTAAATATTATTTAGTTAATTATGTAATTTTTCTAAAGTTTTCCGAGTGAAAAATCATAATAATTGTTTTTCCTATTTTTATATTGTAAAGTATTTAGATAATGTTAATATTTATGATTTTTTATAATTAAGAAAATTGATAAATAAATAAAACTAGCATATTCCACCTAAACGGGGAAGGAAACCTGTAAAAAAACTTAGTAGTATATGTTTGTGTGATCATTATATTAGTGAGTGAAGAAATGATCATCATATTAATGAGAGAACAAATGATGAAAAAAATAAAATGGAGAATTGAATGGAGTAATGAATTTTTCCAAAATATATGGTAGAAACAAAAGATATTATATGTGTACACTTTTTAATTCTAGAGATCATTTAGAGTTATTTGTTACATGCTTATCAAATCGTAATTTGTTATTAAAATGAAATAACTTGTTATTAAATTGAAATAACTCATAAGACTACTTTTATTATCATCCACAATTGCTAATAAATACTAAACCACATCATTGATGTCATTTAGAATTAAATTACATTAACTGTTTGCAAGTAAAAACAATGTTTCTTTACACTGAGTTTAAAGAAGACATCTTCATAAAGCAAAAAAAAATAAAAAAAGTAGTAGTACAAAGCTAATACATGGTGACTACATCTTCATAAAGAAAACAAAAAGATTTGTGTAGTACAAAGCTAATATATGGTGTGTTGATTGAAGAGATCATTGTATGGTTTGAAAGATATCTCCAAAATTAATATTTTTCTACATACTCTTCTCCTAGAATTTCATGGGTAATAAGTTCAAATTGCATTATGGTTCCCAAATCATTTAGAGCTATTTGTTACCCACATATTAAATCATAATTTATTATTAAAATGAAATAATGTAGAAGACAACTTTTATTATCATCCCTAATTACTAATAAATACAAAACCATGTCATTGATGTCATTTAGAATTAAATTACATTAATTGTTGGCAAGATGAAGACATTTTTTCTTTACACTGAGTTTAAAGAAGACTCTTCATAAAGAAACCAAAAAGATTCGTGGTAGTACAAAAAGAAGCCATGGTGTGTTGATTGAAGAGATCATTATATGGTTTGAAATATATCTCCAAAATTAATGTTTTCTACATACTCTTCTTGTAGAATAGGTAAATGTTCAAATTGCATTATGGTTCCCATTGCTACAATTAAGTTACATGAAAATGTCAAAGTAATTTAAGGATATTCTCATTTTAATAACATTTTTTAGATTAAATTTAAATTAATATTATTTTCATTAATTTAACCATTAAAAATTGTAAAATGTTATATAGTTATTTATTATTTAAAAATCAATTTAATACATCATATTATATGTTAATGATTATAATTAAAATTTAACAATCACAATTAAATATTAATGTATCAAATATTAAATTTTGAGTATATATCAAATATATTTAAATAAATATTCATTTGATAATTAATATGAAAATATTTTTATCCTATTTCATAATCAAAATATTTTAGAAAAAAAGGTAACTTATTTCATTGTTAAACGCATATAAACTTGTCAGTATGTCAAAGATGAATAATTTGATGATGAAATATCATGTCATTAGAGTTCAAAACTCATTAATGATCTGATATACAAACATCTCAAGTTTTATAACACTCATTAATGTAAAATATTTATGATTATGAAAAAAAAAGTGATCCCAAACTATTTAATTAAACTTAATAAAAAAACTATATTTTTTGTAATGATAACATTTTAATTTACTTTATAATAACAACATTTTAATTTAATTTATGGTCATTGTAAATTATATGTTTGATAATTCATCATACCATGCTCCTCTTCCAACATCTCCAGTTAAAATCCTTGCACATTTAAAATCCTTGCACATTTATGGAGGCATCCTAATAGGATTCCTGTTATAAATCTACTATAAAGCAGCCTACATATCTACATCTTTCAATTGAAAAGATTAATGCTAAGTAGGATTATTGTAGCCTACATCTCTACATGTTTCAATTGGAAAGATTAATGCTAAGTAGGATTATTGTCTCCATGAAAGTATCAACATTAGCCTTTGTTCAAAGAATATTTATGTGAATTATAAAGAAAAAATCAATAATTCATTTCACCTACCATATAAAATTATTTTGTATATTAATATATTTTAGTGTAAATATAAATAACTTCAAATCAAATAATAAAATAATAAATAATTATAATTCTAGATAACTCTTGTTTGATCAAATGTTTTTTTCATATAATTTAGAAGTCACAAACTCTAAAATCTTTATTTTTTATATTGTAGAAGTCACAAACTTTATAAAATTTTCACTAAAAGAGCACTTTTTTTAAACGAGAAGTCATAAACTCTATAATATTTTCACTCAAAGAGCAGAGTATTTTGAATGGTGAATATTAAGAAACATTTCATATCCACGTGTTGTGTTAGCTTTGAACCCCATTAACGAGCTAATAAGTAGTGGATTAATACAAAAATCAATTGAGACATTTGGCACGAGGATTTATGTGGTTCATCCAAGATTTGGACTATGTCCATTAAGCAATGTCTTATTATTTAGATCGACGATATTTACAACAACTTTATTCATACATCTCTCCCTCATTGTGATTTACGACAACTTCACTTATACATCTCTCCCTTATTGTGTCAGCCTCTACGAGCATACACGAATTTATATTAATCTACACATGAAATTGATTTATTTAATGCAGTCATATCTAAATCTAACTTAGTCTCATTAGTTACAACAAATACTTAATTATAGGATCTAAAATCCTAATCCTGTGAATTTGTTGTTACCATTTAACAATCTCCACATTGACAACAATTAACCTCATACCTTGCTCCTTCTTTTGTTCATCACCTTTTCTGCAAGCCAAGAGAAGCCAAGCACCATCGAGCTTCTCTAACAGTAATGGTTTTGTGAACCTGTCTATGCAGTTCTCTTTGATATGAACCTTTTCAAGAGAAACTCCATGTTCATCGACGACCTATCTACAAAATGGTACTTGATAAGAATATGTTTTGTTTTACTATGGTAGGTTGGATTCTTAGCCAAGTGAATAACACTTTGACTATCACAAAGTAACTTTACTTTGCCCTTCATCCATCTAAACTCACCAAACAAACATTTCAACCAAACTACCTCTTTGCAAGCATGCGAAGCAACTACGTATTCTGCTTTTGTAGTGGATAAAGCAATAATGTTCTGTAGCTTTGACATCCAACTAATAGCTCCATTTGCAAGAGTAAAGACGTACCCTGAAGTCAACCTTCTCTTGTCCAAATTACCTGCAAAATTAGAGTCAACATATCCACAGACTAATTCACAACCACTGTTATAAGTGATACAGTAATCACTTGTGCCTCTCAAATTCCGAAGCACCCATTTCATTGTTGCCCAGTGCTCTTTACCTAGATTTTCCATATACCCGCTGACAACCCCAACTGCATGTGAAATGTTTGGCCTTGTACTAACCATCACATACATTAGACTTCCTACTCCATTAGCATATGGTATTTGAGACATATATTCCTTTTCTTCTTTTGTACTAGGACATTTACTTGAAGAAAGCCTTAAATGGGAATCCAAAGGGACTGAAAATGGTTTCACATCGTTCATACCAAACCTCAAAAGTATCTTCTCAATATACTTATGTTGTGACAACCAAATCCTACCATTCCTTATGTCTCTAAATATCTTCATGCACAAAATCTTTATTGTTGCTCCTAGATCTTTCATATCGAAAGTCCTAGCCACCTAAGCCTTTAACCTGTTGATCTCAGTTATTCTTTTGCTAGCTAAAATCATATCGTCAACATACAATACTAAGACAATGAATATGACATCATTAAATTTCTTAAAGTAGACGCAATGATCATACTCACTCCTTGTATAATTATGGCTCACCATGAAAGAGTCAAATTTCTTATACCATTGTCTCGGTGACTACCTCAGACCATACAATGATTTCTTGAGCCTGCAAACAAATTTCTGGCTGCGATTCTGAACGAACCCTTTATGTTGTTCCGTGTAGATCTCCTCATCCAAATATCCATGTAAGAAATTAGTCTTAACATATTTCTGATCCAACTCCAAATCAAGTAAAGCAACCAATGCTAACACACTTCGAATTGAAACAATCTTAACAGCTCATGGAAAAATCTTATGAAATTCAATACCTTGTTTTTGAGAATATCATTTCGCAACCAACCTTGCTTTGGACCTTTCCACCTTATCATCAACACCCTTCTTCAGCTTGTAGATCCACTTGCAACCTACAATTTTCATTTCTCTTGGAAGTTTTAACAAGTCCCATGTGGCATTCCTCTCTTATGTCTTCATCTCATCCTTCATCGCTTCTTTCCATTTATCATCGTTAGAACCCTTCATGACTTCCTAATAGAATGAAGGTTCATCATCATTAGTACTTAAAGAAACTGACAAAACAAAATCATCATACCTTCTTGGAGGATTTCTAACCCACGTAGAACTCCTTAGGGAATTTTGTGGTTCATCCACATTATGTTGATTGTTATCATCAACCATGTCTTCCTCTGCAAGAAACTATTCATGAACATCTTCAGAAACTTGTTTGTTCATGTTCACTTTCACCTGTATTTGAACGGGTTTCAAACTAAATTTGTTGATACTTAGGTACTTCTTCCTATTTCATTTGAACATCTACATCTGATTTGATGAGAGATGATTCATCAAATATTACATCTTTGTTAATGGTGATCTTGTGGGTAGTAGGATACCACAACCTATACCCCTTAATACCATCACCATATCCAACAAAGATAAGCCTTTTTTATTTTGGATCTAATTTGGAACACTGATGTTTCAGAATTAGAGCATAGGCTTCACAACCAAAAACTTTAAGAATAGAATAATTACAAGGGTGACCTTTCCATACGTCTTCAAGAATCTTGCACTCTATTTCTGTGGATGGTGATTGATTCACCGGATAGCAATATGTAGTTACTACTTCTGCCCATAGTTCCCGCTACAAGTTGGCATTACTTAGCATACTCCTTGCTCTTTCTATAAGAATATTGTTCATGTGTTCAACAACTCCATTTTGTTGAGGAGTATAGGCAGTGGTTTTATTCCTATCAATCCCAAACTCCTTGCAATAGTTCTCAAATTACGTTGATGTAAATTCACCACCATTATCAGTTCTTAAACATTTAATGGACCTACCAGTTCTGTTTTTTACCAAAGCTCTAAACTGCTTGAAAATAGTAAGTACATCAGCTTTTCTTTTTAACATATAGATCCAAACCTTCCTAGAGAAATCATCTATAAAATTTACAAAATATGATGATCCTCCATACGAAATAGTAGGGGATGGTCCCCAAACATTAGAATGGATATAGTCAATGATTCCCTCACTAGTGTGTCTTTCGGTTTTACATTTCTTCCTATTTTGTTTTCCATAGATATAGTTCTTGCAAAAATCTAACTTTAAAGACTTTAGACTAGGAAGTAACTTGTGATCAGATAATACCTTCAATCCTTGTTCTTTCATATGGCCCAACTGTTGATGCTAAAATCAAACATACATGTTGTCATTCTTAGATACCACTGTTGCATGATCTGACTCAATTATTCCTTCTAACTGAAACAGGTTACCAACCTTTTTCACTTTCATAACCTTGAGAAATACTCTTATATCCTCCAGTGTCTAAGACTCTGAAAGAAATTAGGTTCTTCCTAAGCTTAGGTACATGTCTCACATCAATTAGTATTTCAATAGTTCCATCAAACATCTTAATTTGAATGCTACCAATTCCCACAATTTTACAGGAGATATCATTTCCCATGTAAACTATTCCATCATCTATAGACTGATAAGTAATAAACGAGTGACTATGAAGACACATGTTACTTGAAGAACCGAAATCTAATAACCACTATTGATCATGACGTGAACCAATACTAATTGATAAAACTTCATGAGTCATACCTGAACTTGTTGCTGAATCTGTTTCAGTTGTGTTTGCTTCCTTCATTTCTTTTGGAGGGTCATCTTTGGAGGCTTGTTGTCACTTCCAATAGTTCTTCTTCACGTGTCCTGATTTTCCACAAAACCAACACTTAACTTGCAATTTTTTCCCTTTG
Organism: Picea sitchensis; assembly: GCA_010110895.2. Lineage (NCBI taxonomy): Eukaryota > Viridiplantae > Streptophyta > Pinopsida > Pinales > Pinaceae > Picea > Picea sitchensis. The sequence continues at coordinate 43,746 of SNQJ01S0005458.1, read as the reverse complement.
AATTTGACCGAGAGAAATCCCTCCGACCCTGTCCTCTTTCTTTAGGTCTGCCTCTGATCATCATCGCCTCAAATATAGAGGTTTTTGAATTGGTTTTCTTCCTTGTTTACTCAAATAATAGTGCTCCAACAATAACATCAAACTCAATACCTTTTGTTGTGCTGAAACCAATAGAGGTAACAAAGTGATCCCATGATGCGGGCAAAGAACACAATAGTGTAATTGCCTTGTCTTCAGAATCGAATTTTACTCCCATGTTGGCCAACTTAACTAAGAGAGTATTAAAAGTATTTAAATGATCAGCTATTTTCGTACCTTCCTTCATGCACAAAATGTACAATTGCCTTTTCAGGAAGATCCTGTTCGTCAAGGATTTCGTCATATACAGAATTTCCAGCTTCGTCCATAAACCAACTATTGTCTTCTCCGCAACAATGTTGAACATAACATCATCGGTCAAACACAGGCTTATGGCACTCAATGCTCTCGCATCGATCTCATCCCAGTGTTCATCTATTATGGTCGTGGGTATCTTTTCTTTTCCCAAAAGCGCCTTCACCATGCCTTGTTGCACAAGTAGATCGTGCATCTTAACCTTCCATATTTCGAAATTGTTCTTGCCATTAAACTTCTTGATTTCGACTTTGAGGCTCTGAGTTCTCGACATCTCTTCGATCATTGAACCAGACAAGAGGAATGGACCACGATGAGTAAATCTCAAAGCGATTGTGGTTGATTAGAGCATTGATGATTTACATAAAATTCCAAAAACCTGCATTTTTCTTTTGATAATGCTCGAGATTTAAAAACAAAAACCTAACAAAAAACCAAGGATCTTCTCATGAAATACTCAACAACCCACGTAACCCATGTATCCGACGAAGACGCGATCTCACCATGAGATTAAACAAGTTTCCTTTGCAGAATTGAATGACAGATCAGATCTTGCCAATTATCCCTAGAAGGTTTAGAATACCATACGAAGATTTCTTTGGACACTTTATAAACTGTCGTTGTTCCCTTCCTCACTTCGACCAACGCGATTTTTTGTTCCCTTCCTCACTTAGACCGACGGGATTTCTAATGTGAGAAAAAACTGTAACAAGAAAAAAAAAAAAAATCCACGCTCCCTTTAATACTGTAGTCAAGCGTTGAATTGGAAAATTACAAAGCACGCAAGGTTACCCTAAATCGGCGCTCCCTCCATTCATAGACCCCCACGCGGATGAAGAAGTCAGCAGTCCCATGGGCATCTCCAGCAAGGAGTGCGTCCCTCTCTCTCCAGCAAATCGGTGGCTCATCCAGCAAGGCGTGCGTCAGTATCCCTCCAGCAAATCGGCGGCTCGTCCATCAAGACATTTCTCCACAACCAAATTGCTCTCCCCGAGCTCTGATACCATTTATTAGCTAATATGTAACGAGCTAATATGTAACGGATTAATATATAAATCAATTCAAACATGTGGTTCACTCAAGATTTGGGTACGTTCACCAAGTGAAGGTATCATTTGTTTTATTATTCAGAAGGTATCAGTTGTTTTATTATTCAGATCAAAGAAAGCTTCATTTATACATCTCTCCCTAACTCTGTTAATCTCTACTAATATACACAAATTTATACTAATATACACATAAGACTAATGCAGTCATATCCAAATCTAACTTAGTCTTATTAGTTACAACAAATTCTGAATTATAGGATCTAAAATCCTAATATTGTGAATTTGTTGTCACCGTTTAACATGCTGTGCCACTTGATAATAGCGAATTTTGTAGTGGCCTTCTGCAGCTAAACATTTATTATCATGACTAAAAAGAATATCCAACATTGCATTCTGATATAGCGTTGTCTCCCTGGATCAGCATCAACAGTTAGATGGACATTCCCTGCCGTATCTCCAACTGATGTTCCATCTCCTGTTTGAAATTTTGCAGCAGAAATCAACACATTTCCAGCAATAGTTGGAAAAGTTGATGCTGCGGACTCATGTCGTGGTCCATGTTGGTGTGGATCTTGGTACTGTACCAAAGTTGGAACTTAGATTGCAAGTTGAAATTTCTCCCGAGACTGCAACTCCTTTCCAGTAACTTGCGGGCTACCTCTCTGTCTATCTTGCGCTGCAAGATCATTAATATCATTACAATTTCAACTATATCCAAAATGGAGAAAAGGAACGTTACAGTAAGGATACAGAATACTTACGTGGTATTCAGAAATTGTATGAAACGATGTAAAAGCTTTTTCATTAAAACCCCTTTTACCATATAATTTGGATGATCAAATTTTACAGTGTAATCCTTTATTTGAATAATATACATCTAATATCTAACTACTCAATTATTAATAATAAATTATGAAAAAAAATTCTGATATTGTTTCTTAATTTTAATAACATACTTTTTAATATCTAATTACTCAGTTATTAGTAATAAATAAACTCATTTTAACATATAATTTTTTTAATATTTTTTATTTTAATATTTAATTATTGTTAAATTTTACTAGTGATATTGGTTTTGAGGGTGTCTATGTTGTTAAATGCCTGTTAATCTCAATTTCAATTCCTTAAATATCCAAGTAATTTTGACTATTAAGTGAATTTCAGTTTCTTAATCTACAAACTGATCCACACCCAAAAAAATATTTAATTACTTAATTATTAATGATAAATAAACCCCTTTTAACATACTTGGTTGATCAAATTTGACCCTCTATTATTTTATTTCATTTCATAATATAGATCTAATATCTAACCACTCCAGCCAATGAAAAATGCCCAAAAATACTGTTGATTGAAAGAATGAGGTCCAAAAATACTCACCAAAGCGCCTTGGATTGTGGCTGAAATGACCAAAGTTTACTTAGAATTAAATTGCAGCCAAATTCAGCATAACTTAACAAGTTTTCAAAGATTTGACAATTACGGGAAATCTCATTGAGTCTAGTCCAAAAACGAGCTCTAAATTTTTTTGTGAAAGTTAAGAATTTCTGAATTTTTTTTATTTACTAGGTTTTATGTGAATTTTTTTACAGAGATGGAGTCATATCCTTGCTCTCTGTTGTTTCCAAGTTACTTTGCACATGGATAGGGTAGGGTGGTGACGGGATCCACAGGCACAGTTGGTGCCTGACCCATTTGGCTTCCATATGATGATGTAAGCATTACCCATTTGACAACCATAAAAACAAAGTCATTTCCCCGCTTGGTGGATGGGAGGCCCAACATGTAGTTCATTGAGATGGATTCCCATGACCTATTAGAAGTAGGAAGAGGGGTCTACAGGCCCTGTTTCTTAGTGGTCGGTTTGGCAATAGTGCAAGCAGTGCAGGACCTGATATACTTGTTGACCTCCTGTCGAAGTTTCGGCCAGTAGAAATGTTTCTCTAGAATCGCCACTGTGTTTTCGATGCTGAAGTGTCCTGCCACCCAACTGTCCTGGGCTTCCCAGATCAACTTCCCTCGCTCACTTGATGGAACACATATATGGCATAGACGACACAACAACCCATCCTGAAGATGGAAATTATTGAAAATTGCATTTGCACCCAACATTTGGTAGGTGGTGGCGAAGTCAAGGTCTATCTCATAGAGTTGGGGACATCCAGATGTCTCATGGCCGCAAGAGTCTAGCATCGTGGCGAGTGTCGTGACTGGCAGTGCGCTAAGGAAATCAACGACGCAATTGGTGCTTCCTGTTTTATACTTGATGTTGAAGTGGAATTATTGCAAGTATGTGGACCACTTTTGATGGAATTCATTCTGCAATTTTCCTTGTGTCTACATGAACTACAGTGGCTTATGATCAGTGTGGATGATTTTCTTCTTCACAAGAATGTAATGTCTCCTCTGGCGGCATGCTTGCATAATGGAGTACATTTCTTTGTCGTAAGTAGGGTATTTACGGACAGTGTCTCACTATTATAGGGCATGGGGTGGTCGTGGTGAGTGAGAATGATGCCCATAGCATAGTCTGAAGCATTTGTCTCAATCTCAAAGGGATGTTGTAGGTCTAGTAGTGAAATTACTAGGGTTGAGCACAAGCGCTACTTCAAATCATCGAACGGTTGTTGTTGTGACCGGCCCCATGCAAATTTTGCCTTACCACCGCCCATTTTTATTTGGCTGAGAACCCATGCAATATGGGAGAAACGCAACATGAACCTGCGGTAGAAATTAGCAAGTCCCAAGAATCTCCAAATCTCAGTGAGTGTTGTTGGGGCTGGTCAATCACGGATGACATGGATATTGAATAGATCCACATGCACGCCATGCTGATCAATGATGTAGCCTAGGTAATGGACCCTGTCCATGCTGAAGTAGCATTTTTCTAGGTTGGCATATAGCTTGTGCTGCCGCAGGGTGTGCAGAACCTGTTGAATATGATGCAAGTGTTCGGCCCAAGTCTTGTTGTAAATTAGAATGTCATCTAGATACACCACTATAAAAGTATTGGTGAATGGTCCCAGGATATTGTCCATCATCCTCATGAAAGTGGTTGGAGCATTTGTCAAGCCAAAGGGCATGACCAACCATTCAAAAAGTCCTTGCTTTGACTTGAAGGTGGTCTTCCATACATCTGTCTATTCTATCGGGACCTGGTGGTAGCAAGACTTCAGATCAATCTTACTGAAGTATTTGGCCCCCGTGAGTTGATCAAGGAGGTCAT
>SNQJ01S0005458.1:7968-32113 GCA_010110895.2 Picea sitchensis | reverse complement strand
AAAGTGTCATTGCCCTCGAAACTCGTTCCATTACAGCGTTCCATTACAGCTCCGACTAGAAAAATTGCCATCACGGCTCTGCTCGCTGCAATTTGTAAGTTGACGGTTCAAATCTGGAACTGGCGGTCTCCTGCAGCTTCTTTGTATCGATTACAATCTGTCTCTGATCGCAGATCCTTTGAATCTTCCATGCTACAGGCTACGATTGTAATCTTTTGTTAAACGCTACAAGTCCGCAACCCTAAGTGGACAGACTCACGATCAATCCCTGCATGATTTACCTTTTCATCTAAGTGCTACCTTGAACAGCGATGCCACACCACACTTCAGCTGTGTTCTTCTTTCTGATTCTAAAACAAAGCTTTTACGCTGGATTCGAAACAAGAATCTCGCCTGAATAGCAAAACGCCTTTAATCTCAAGTCTCGATCTCAGATCTGAGAAGCAACGATCTGGTCACGCGCAGCGATGACTCCTTCACGCTCTACCTCCGTTTGATTTGCTTTGAATCTGGCAGCGGTTCTCTTTATATCAGCCACTAAACACAGAACACTCTCCTACACTATATATGTACAGAGGATCAGATCTCAATCTCTCACATATTCCTGGCCACCCCGTGAGGGAGTTAAGCCAGACAAGGCTCTGATACCATGATAAAATTTAAGAGAGCAGAGATGCACAGTAATAACACACAAATAATGGATTATATTACTACATTGTTACACACATACATAGCTACATATATACCTGGATTCAGATCCAACTAACTCCACTCTTGGAGGGATAGGTTGAGAGAATATCTCAACATCCTCCTACGAATCTTCAAACCAATCTCCAACTCAACATAATCATTAATTCTAACACACACAACCTTAGCTAACAAGAACACACTTAATGAAATGATTTATTGATGCAGAATAACACAGTGGGCTTAACACATAAAATCAGAAATATGACAGAATTTTTTCAACATACAAAATACTTTATATTAATAACTTCGGGCTACAGAGTAACTAAGATAGACACGGATCTTGTGCTCAGACTTCTTCAACTCATGAGATGCTGTAAATGTTCTTCTTCACACTCTATTCTTTCTACCTCTTTTCATCTGCTATGCATCATCCTCTGACTAACTAAGGAGTTAGACTTATATGGACTTCGACTAGACTGAAATTAAGAAAACTTGTAATTTTGCATTTGCACATTCACATACACATTGAATGTCTCACAATTCAGACAAAACTACTAACAAATTGACTCAATGAAAAATAGGTGGAGAGGTGAAGATCTCACTCACTTGTAATTACTATTTCCAACACTCCCCCTAAATTATAAGTAGGAGGGATTACAAAAATTTCATCAAAAATTTGAGTTTATATTTTACTATTGCTCTTCTATCACTCCAGAGACTCCCATACTATTGCGCAGATGTTGAAATGCATCTATTGATAAAGCCTTTGTTAAAATGTCTGCTACTTGTTTTTTTGATCTGCAAAACTCTAAACATATCTCCTTGTTATTCACCAATTCTCTCATAAAATTATACCTTGTATCTATTTGCTTAGTTTTATTGTGAAACACATGATTCTTTGATAACATGATGGTTGAATTGTTGTCACTGAATACTATTGTTGGTTCTTGTTGTTCCTGCAACAAATATTTTAACATTCTTCTCATCCAAACTGCTTGATAAGTTGCACTTGTAGGTGCGACGTACTCTGCTTCAGCTGAAGAAAGAGTCAATATGGGTTGTTTCCTTGATGCCCATTGTACCATACCTGTTCCAAAATGAAATGTGTACCTTCAACTACTTTTTTTCTCATCTATGTTGCCTCCACAATCACTCTGAGTGTATCTAATAAGTCTGAAATATTCTGAAGTGGAGTACATAATATCAAGTCTTGTCATTGTGAGATACATAAGACTTCCTACAAGTCTTTTAAATAGTGTGGGATCCACCTTCAACCCTTTATCTTCCATGCTTCACTTCAATCCTGTTACGATAGGTGATGGGGCTACATTTTCATTTATCATATTAAATATTTTCAATATTTGATGTGCATACTTGGATTATGAGATAAATATACCAGTTTTGGACTGGTGAACTTTTATTCCCATAAAATATCTCATAATCCCTAAATGAGTCATTTCAAATTCATCCCTCATGACTGACTTGAAATATTCTATGTCAAAATCAACTGTAAATATCAAATCATCTACCTATAATCAAACAATTAACATGTTACCTTCTTGATTTTCTTTGATGTATAGTGTTGGGTCATTTTCACTTCTCTAAAATCCATTTTGTGTGAGATAAAAATCAATGTGATTGTACCAAGCTATGTGATCTTTCTTTAACCCATACATTGCTTTCTTCAATCTGTATACTTTGTCTTTTTGTCCTGGAACCTCATAACCTTGTGGTTGTTCCACATACACTCTTCTTCTAAGTGTCCATTTATAAATGCTGACTTTACACCCATCTGATAACTTTCCACTTGTATTGAGCGAAAATTGCTAACACAGTTCTGTCTGTGTCGATACACGCAATTGGTGCAATTGTTTCCATGAAATCAATTCCAGGTTGTTGAGTAAAACCTCTTGCAACTAATATTGTCTTGTTCTTATGCACATTTCCTTCTACATCTTGCTTGGTTTTATAAATCCACTTGACACTTATCACATCCTTGTCTTCAGGTACATCTACCAATTTCCTTGTCTCATTGTTCTCTATGCATCTGATTTCTTCATCAATGGTCTTTGCCCATACTTCATCTTTGACAACTTCTTCAAAAGTTAATGGATCATCTATTTGTGAAAACAGAGAAAAAACTAAAAATGAATACTTTGTATCTTCATTATAGATATCACACAAACTTCTTGTCTTATTTGGTAACAGCCTTGCTAAAATTGGATATGGATATGTAGAACTACTCAGACTATTTGTTGATGCTTGCTGCACTCTAGGTGTAGATTGCACACTTGCTATTCTTACTAGAGTATTATGCATTGTGATTTGCGTCACAGTGTCAGATATAGAAGGGATTATGCATTCACTTGTACATGGTGTTTGAACCATTTCATCTTCTATGCCATCATGCTCCATTGCATCAATAATTTTGACTATTTTTTCTATGCTTCCATCCCATGCTTCACTCTCCACAAACTGAACATAGCAGTTCATTATGACTTTTCTTGCAACAAGATCATATAGCTTGTATGGTTTGGTGTCTTTAGAATACCCAAAAAATATATATATATGTCCTTTGTTGTCTAGCTTCTTTCTCAGCTCATCCGGAACATGTCTGTATGCGACACAACCAATTTTTTTTAAGTGCGGTACATTATACTTTAATCCTGTCCAAGATTATTGAGGAACTTTGTTCTTCACACTCTTTGTCGGAAATCAATTCGATATGTATATTGAATTTTCTACTGCCTCATCCCAATACTCATTTGACAAATGTTTGGTTTCCAACATACTGTGTGCCATTTCCATGATGGTTCTATTATTTCTCTCTGTGACACCATTCCGTTGTGGTGTATATAGCGTGGTAAATTCCTTATAGATGCTATGAACTTTACAAAAGTTATGAAATTCTCTTGAAGTATATTCTCCTCCTCTATTAGTTTCTAGACACTTGATGTAATAGCCACTCTACTTTTCCCCAAGTGATTTAAACTGCTGAAAACAACCTAGTGCCTCAGATTTATTCCTTAGGAAATAAATCCATGTCTTTCTTGAGAAGTCATCAATAAATGTTAGAAATTAAGTACTGCCTCCTATAGATGGACTTTGCATTGGCAAACAAATATCTGAGTGTAAAATTTCTAGTGGAGTTTTTTCTCTATAAGACTTTCCAACTAGAAATGATTCTCTATGTTGCTTGCCAAATATGTAGCCTTCACATATCCTCTTTGGTTTTTTAATCAATGGAAAACCTTTTACCATATCCTTTTTGTGTAGTATCTTTAAACCTCCAAAGTTCAAATTTCCAAATCTGAAATTCCATAACCAGGAATCATCTTGTACTTTAGATTGGAATGTTGTCTTCCTTTCTCAACCATTTCCTTCTTTCTTAGTATTGCGTGCACTATTTTCTTCATTGGAACTGCGCACACTTTCTGTTGTAAATACAATGTCTAGCTACACACTTTTTCCTTTACCAATAGCTAGTGTTGTATTATTCTTCTTAGCTGACTTCAACGTCAATGGGAACATTCTATTACTTGTCATCTGGATTCTTGCAATAAGTTGATTTCTTGGGCATTTATCCATAATCATACAATGATTATCCTCCATGCAGATTATGTATCCTTTCTGTATCAATTTTCCTGTGCTCATCAGATAATGCTTCAGACTAGAAACATAATATACATCAAGAATAACTTTTTGTTCTCCTTTCTTAGTTAATATTTTATACTTCCTTTTCCTAAGACAGTCACTTGGATATATGTTCCAAGTGTAACTTTGGTTTGGACAGACTCATCCAAACTATAAAACAATTCTATGTTTCCTGTCATGTGGTTACTAGAGCCTGAATCTAAATACCATATGTCACATGGACTTGCTTAAGAAACATTGCATTCAATTGGTGAGACTATAGGCATTACTTTAGCGTGAGCCATAAACATAGGATTGGTATGGTTATTTGTATTGTTTGACTGAACCTGACTTAGCTTGTTTTGATTTTATTGTCTCTTTCTAGATTCATATGCATAATTTCCATAGTTTTTACAGTAATGGCACTGAATGTTTGATTTGTCAGTTCTCTGACCACTTGACTGACTTGTACTTTGGTTTTGACCTCTTCCACCAACATTTCCAAGACTGCTACTGCATCCACCTATGACATAAATTATTCCTCTGCCTCTCGAGTTAGCTCTCCCCCTTCCTCTTCCACGACTTATAGATGACTGCACGGAAAATTCATTATCTAATGACATACTTGACCTATTCACTCTATGTTCATGATTGATGAGGGAAGCTTGTAGTTCATCTAGACTAAATTGACTCAAGTCTTTGCTCTCTTCCAGAGTCACAACTAAGGTATCAAATTTAGGAGGAAGACTCCTAAGTACTTTTTCAACAAATTTTATGTATTTTATGGTTCCACCATGAGACTTAATCTGATTTATTAGGCGAATGACATGAGTATAAAAAGAATCTACTAAATCTGAATCTTTCATTGACATAGTTTCAAAATCTCTTCTAAGGATTTGTAGTTTTGAAGTCTTTACTTTTTCCATTTTGTTATTCCTGAGATTGATTATAAAGATCAAAAAATAATGTTAGGCATCGAATATTTTAAATGAAGGGTTTTTATAAGTGCTTTTTCTACCTTTAGTTTTCTGAGAAATAATCTTTAAATGAAATTAATGATAAGACAATACAGAGGTTGTATATCATTATCTGATTCACAATTATAATGTCAAATGGTGTAGAAATGATCTACAAAATTATTAAAACAAAGTCAGATATCAGTTAAAGATAAGTCTCACCGTGTTTGCAGTAGAAGAAAAGTATAAGATGCACCCTTGAAAGGAGATAGAAATGTGGTAATTCACACAGGTCACAGGTCTTGTTTTACTCACAGTAATAACAGAGGAAAAGTTGTTACTGAATGAACTTCTGATATATTATGATGATAGTATATGTAGTACTAAATTGTAATTATTCACTTTTCAAGAACTACAGAAAGAAATTCAGAGAGATGGAAACACATAGAGAAAACACATAACTCAAATTGAATGAAACTTAGAATCTTTGTCTGCACTTGTATTGATATTCAAAAAAATGTTTTCTCTTTTACATTTGGAAAGAAGCAGCCTTGAATAGATCTAAAATCTATCTATTTATAAAAAAATTATCTCAACTAAAAATCGTTGGACTTCCCACAATATCTTCCTAAAAAATAGAATACAATCTGAATGAAATAACATCATGCAAATATTGTTGAGTTTTGTTGTCGCTTCATCTGTCTCTTCATTTTCTTGTAGATGCACTTGTTTTCCTTTGTTCTTTAATCTCGGTACACATGTCTATTAAGGCCACCACAATCATTTGTCTTATTATCTTTTCCATTTGATTTTGTTTCCATATGTCCCTTCGAATGTGTTCACTGGGATAAATAATTGTAGTTGAAGATATGAGGGTGGTAATTAGACAGGTAGATTCACTGCTGGATCATTATGGGATGGCGAACGGTTACGGGGAAGAGTAATTGTTCACGAATAGGATGATGTGGGGACAAGTGTCCAATAAGGAGGTGGGATGATTGGATGCAAGAATGTAGGTGGTAGGGATAGATGGGGTAAGTTATGTGTAGAGAGACATGAAGTGTAGGTGGGGAGGTAGACAGTAGAGTGGGTGGAGGAAGTGGACGTTGTGTATGTTCCTCCATTTTCTCCTATATACACTTGTTTTTCTCTGTTCATTGAATCAAGTGCACATGTCCATCAATGCTACCATGAATCACAAAGGATCAATCCACTCATTCAATTCAGAGGAAAACATCTTCTTTTGTACATGTGGAAGCTTCTCCTAGATCCTGTTCACTTCTTGGACTATGATCTGATATTGTAAACTTGGATTTACCAACAATTTATTAATTTTGAGTAAATCGATTCGATTCATCCATTGGATGGATGACTAAATATTTTCCTTTTTCTTCCTAGAGCTTCGTTGGTTCGTTTTTATTTCAATCTGTCCCAATGAATCTAAGATACTATTTCCTTCAAATTCAATCAACGTTTTATTTACTGAAGATAATGCCTCTAGACAAGCCTCTTTTGCATCTTTGGCAAGTTTCTTGCTTTCTTCCATATTTGTTTCCTAGGCTTTCATGGCCATTTCGCCTTTTACTTGTTCAGAATGTGAGAGAGGGGTAAGACCAGGGATATTTTATTTCTGCTTCCATATGATAACTTCCTGAAACGTAGACCTGGTTGCACAAGACTCTTTTTCCTTGACATAAATACTTTTCAGAGAAAGGTTTATTGTGTGATACCATTTCTGAATAACATCTAATGTTTGATATAACTCCTTTTGGGCAATTTCCATCTTCTCATTGATTTTTGATGCTTGTGTTTTGAAGGCAATAATATCTATTGTTGTGTTCTCTGTTAGTGTCAATTTGGCCTGCAAATGTTCAATCAAATTTTCCTGTTGAGTGATCAAACCATTGCTGGTATGTGAACTCTGGTAGATCAACTCAAGATTAGCCTATAATTGCTTCATTTGATATTGATAACTAGCCTTGATTTGTTCAATGTATTGATTCATCCTACTTCTAACAGTATGTACTATACTATGTATCTCATTCTGCAATTTCTCTAACAAGAGACATTTATGTTGTAGTTGTTTGGTTAAATTGTCCACTGACCATTGATTGGTAGTGGAAAAATCCCCTAGTGAATCTACAACTTCCTTTTCAAACTTAGGATCAACTTGGTCTTTCCCATCATACACCAATATTTGCCTTTTTGTGACTACTCCATCCTTTCGATGAGATTCATTTTTTACAATATCTTTTTGTTTCTTGTTGAAAAAGAAACTTGAGGGAGGCATCTATTCAGACAATATAGGAGTAAGATCAACAACATGAGTGAGCTCTGAATTAGTTTTTCCAAAACTGTTCTGTAAAGGATTTAATGAAGGAATAGGAGAAGTAATTTTTGTAGAATGTTCTTGACCTTTTGTATTTGGGGTTCCAATAGGAGTAGATGGTGTTGAATGAGGAAAAACTTGTCCCGGATTCTTGAAAGATTCAAACCGAGCTAATACTTGTGGATCATTCAAACCTGAAAGTGATGTTTTTATTTCTTGAAATAACCTTTCTTGACTTTTTGGGACTTCTTGAAATTTGTGCTTAGTGGAGAAACTTGGCTCATATCCTGTGGGATTATATTCCTTTGAAGAAGGCATGGGTTTTGAATCTCCTTGCAATATCTTCGGTAAACTATTTCGTCTATGATTTTGGAAGCTGGGGAAACTAGCATGTTGGTCAGGAGGTAGAGTCTGGAATCTTCTTTGAACTTCTTCATAAGATATAACTCCCTTGAACATCCCGTCATAAGAAGAATCCTCATGGATGTATCACTTCATGTTGTATTGAAGCAAATGATTATGTACTATATTATGTGGATCATGCTTCTTGAATTTGATGTCAACTATATTGACATCTTCCAGGGTTGCAACCTCAACTTTAGAATGAGAAAAATCTAACAATGCGAACATACCAACTTGACTGGGAAAAGTTGGACAAACTTTTTTCTCAACTACTTTCAATTCCTTCCGGATGCCTCCTGCTATTGTTTGGTATCCCACTTCCCTGCACACTATCTTGTCAGGTAAAAACTGTGGAAGGGCATGAGGAGGAACGAAAGAACCAAATACTCTAATGTAGGATAAATTCTCCTCAATAAACCATTTTGCAAGTGTGCCTAAGTTCCCCATAGTATTTTGTGAAATCCTGGGCGATGGGTGACAATAGATAGCTATGTGAATAGGTACCACTACGTTGTGACATATTTCGTAAAAGAAATGTTTCACTTTTTCTTCCCATAATTGGGAGTGGTAAAAATGTATTGGCTCAGAACTAGTCGGGGTCAAACTCTAGTTAATCAAGGGGACTGGGGTCATGAAACAAATGGAATCCATAATATATGTTGACATGTAAAAAGGAGCAGGTTTCCCTTTTGATTTTGATGATTGATACTCAACAATTTCCTTGGGCAGATTATCAGATAGCATTTTAGCCCAATTGAAGGTATAACCCTAGTCTAATTCATTCATTATGGCTACCCAATCAAATGATAAATGTGAAGGGTTATTTTTCCCAAATAGACAATAGAGAATCATGGCTATATATAACATATGAGCATCTAAGGACATTGTGGAATACATACCATGAGCGTTGGCTCTGAATTTTTCTGGATGTCCCCATGAGGTGTTGATTATATCATGACCATTTCTACCATATTGAGTGAATTCTCTTGTCTCAAAATATAGAATAAATGTGGCATTGTAAGTATATTTAGGGATAGGGGAAATCTTATACATTACCTGTAGATTCTTCGGTCGGAAAGATTCGAAGAAAGTCTGTTGGTGGCTGATGATGCTTCTGGTTTGGATGTCGACATGTTCCAAATCCCAATTTATTATATCATTGTAGGGTACAATTATTGGTTGTGAAATGATCTTATGCAGTTCTGACAGTGCTACAAATTTAAGCTTGAATGAGAAGGACTCATCGTCTTCCTCGACAGAGTCATCTGTACAACTAATAATCTCATGCTCTAAAATATCAAAAACCTACTTCCAAGACTTAATGGCGTCTGTAACTCGCAGAGTTATGTTTGATAGAACATATGCATTTGGATTGGAATCATCACTTGATGCATAAATCTTCTTTGCAGCTTTTTCGTAGCACCATAATCCTCAAGGGAATTAACCTACCTCTAACGAGAGAATTCTGTAAGATCTACACTGAATAAAAATCTGCTAATTGCAAATGGTAAAATGATTTTGAAATTCGAAGTGTTTTATTCAAAAATTCTATCGATCTTCGTATAGATCTAATCACGAAGATTTTATTAAAAACATAATGGAATTTATTACCTTATAATTCACAATCTTTACTGAAATCATTAAACTTAATCAATCATAAATTTCATTAATACTTCGATGGTTGTTCAAAAGTTTTGGATGTGACGGGATGGAAATCTCCCGAAGTTCGAACTTATGGAGTGATTAATTAATACTTAATAATGATTAGCATAAGTTATTAAATGTTTCATTAACCCTTTAAAATACTTTTTACTTTTTGTAATTACTTTGGCGCCTTGATGCTTGAGGGTTTTGATACTTCGGTGGTTTGTGAACTCGATCTTTGTTTAAAATCCCGAGGGAAAATATCCCAGAGTGACGTCGAGGAGATGATGTCATTCTTGATGATGTGTCAATAAGAGAGATGTGGCACGCCTCACTTCAAAACATATGAATCGTCGAATGGAAATGTCAAAAATAAGTGCCACGTGTTAGCCCAAGAAAATATCTTAAAATACACATGTCCCATGACGTGTCTGTAAGTCCTTTGGAAATTATCACGAGTGACTATATTCGAAAATTCAGATTTTCGGGGTTTTTATTGTTTAGATTTGTTGGAATACCCAAAGTGTGAAGCTCCGAAACGACCGTTAAAGACTTTCCTTTAAAAATTAGCCAGCTTCTAAACTTCGGAGATCATTAGGATCATTCAATAAAATTAGAGTAACTCATCGATGATGGATATTGTAATTGCTTTATTGATAGATAACAACCAATGGATTTATTTTCAAATTAAAAGGAAACTCTCTAAGTTTTTGTTTTTTGGGTAAAAAATTTATTTCCAAGAGGAAAAATTTAAAGTTCAAAAGCTCAAAACTATATGTGTTCTAACAAATACCTTGATAACATGTTTATTATATGTCCCATTCTTCTTTGGATTGCTTTGCTGATGCAACTGTTGGGAGTATGCTCTCATGCATGATTTGATGTATGTAAAACATCGTCTTTCAATCCTTCTTTCTTTGATCTTTCAAAATACCCTTCTCACCTTAAGTGAGGGCATTGTATGTTGTCTTATCTACCCGTTCCGCATAACCATTTTCAACTATATCCCATAAATCTCTACCTCGTAACAAATCCTTCATGGCCAAGGACCATATCTCATAATTCTTTCTTGTAAAACTGGGAGGTTACAGATTTGAGGTAGAAGCCATATTTTAGTTTTCAACAGAGTTGTTTCTCTGATAAACTTGTTCTGATATAACCTTTTCTTCATCAATATTGTTTTTTATCAACCTACTATTATACCATATCTATGATCCAATGGCGTGCACAGACTACTCTGCGCAATATAGTTTTAAATATTGTGCACCACACAAGCTTTGCGACAGAGTTCTCAAAACTAATCATGTAGTCCATAGAGTGTACGATTTTTTGCGTTCTAAGAAGAACACACTTAATTAAATGATTTATAGATGAAGAATAACAGAGTGCTACGCTTAGCACATAAACTCAGAAATATGACAAAATTTTGTCAACACACAAAATACTTGATATTAATAACTTCTACGGAGAGCACGAATACAGAGTACAATAAATAAGACGATCTTCAGCTCCAATGAATTCTACTAACTTCACAGACATAGAGCTTGTGCTCAGACTTCTTCAACTCGTGAGATGTTGTTTTTGTTCTTCTTCACACTTTATTCTTTCTACCTCTTTTCATTTGCTCTGCATCATCATCCGACTAACTAAGGACTCAGACTTATATGGACTGCGACTGAGACTTCCTATAGAAGTAATATCGAATCAACATTAAATATGACCATTGATATGACTCACTCTACAACTACTTAACTGAACTCGAGAAGATAAAGATCGACTCCATTTATAACTCCTCTTCTTGCCAACTGACTTAGACTAAAATTGAATAAACGTGTAACTTTGGATTTGCAGACTGACATACATACTAACTGTGTGACAATTCAGTTGACTCACAAAACCACTGACAAATTGGTGGAGACGTCAAGATCTCACTGAATTGTAATTACTATTTCCAACACTAATCTTATCAAATCAATTTTAAAGCTTAAATTTCATAGTAGCAAGACTAAGTATCTTAACACTGTAATTTTATTCAATCAAATTTTAATTTAAGTAGTTATGATCGATAAACAATTCCACATTATCGACATCATGTGATTCGTTCAACCCCGTGCCTTAGTTGAACCCATGTCTACACATCTGAAATTTAAACTTGTAAAGCGCCTTTCTTATTTGGAATTTCTAATTGATATTATAAAATGTTTCTATTTTTGCAACTTTAAATTTGTAAAGTACCTTTTAAATTTATAAAACGTTTTCTATTTTTGTTACATTATTTGAAAATTTTTAATTGAGATTTTTAAAACGTGCGAGTAGTAATGTTTTTTCTTGAAAAGAAGTAACCATCCTTACTATACAGAGTGTCATCACGTCCATGCTCTCTCCAAACTCGCCTAACATTCCTCCTCTCGTCATTGTTCATTTTTTCATATTTACTTTCCTCTCTCATAGATTTTAAATATATCTATAAGTAG
This sequence comes from Picea sitchensis, assembly GCA_010110895.2. NCBI lineage: Eukaryota > Viridiplantae > Streptophyta > Pinopsida > Pinales > Pinaceae > Picea > Picea sitchensis. The sequence continues at coordinate 19,985 of SNQJ01S0005458.1, read as the reverse complement.
ATTTAAAATATATCTATAAGTTTTTAGGTGTGGATTAATACTAGCATACTCATTCGAATAAGGGAATATCTAAGAGAATCAGTTGTGGCTTATTGATTTCCACTAACGTTTCAAGGTCCAATTATATTCCATTATGTTTTGGAGTCCAAATGTTTAGTGGATATAGCTATTATTTTTTGTTTCCTAACTTATGCTAATGAATTTTCTAGATTTTGTGTTTATTTTTACCTTTAGTTATTTAGTTACAGGAAGAAACACTACAAGAGAACCATTATGCTATAAGTATCCCCATATATGTGCAACTTGAGACTGTACAGTAAATCCATTGATTAATAATTTAGATGTTAATTTTTAAGATGTTATTGGTCGTCCCTTATATTATCATCTATAGAATAATATTCATAACATAGAAGAAGTGACATTGTTGATCAAAGTTCAAAACATATAAGAGACATCAAGTTGGTCCCTTCATATAACGAGGGGGAGGTGTTGGGGATACAAAAAAATATTTATGCAAGCAAGAAAGAATATAGACTTGGGTTAGTCACTAGATTCCATTTTATTCTATTTGGAGAATCAATGTCCATTAGTTTCTTTATGTCCTCGATTACAAATGTGTCCATTGGTGAATGCAGTAGTATGATTGTTATGATATGATTCATTACAGGTAGTATGTATGTACTTATGTTGGACAATGCATCGATTTGTTTGCAAAAACATTAGGTAGCATGTATATGGCCACGATGTTCAAAAATAAGTGTTGGAAAATGCCTCATTTGTTCATCATGTTTTGTTTGACACATTTTTCCCAAGAATTATCAATTTGTTTTGTTTATGATATCAATTCTATAGTAGTGATTGGGTTGGTTTCTTTGAAGTTGACGATGCCATTTTTACATTTATCTCTTCTTCTCTTGTTCCAATATTACTTCCAAAAAAATTGGACAATGAAAAAAGGTCTTATATTTTTATTATATGTTAAATTTCATATTTTCATTCAATTTTTGATGCAAGAGCATCGCCAACTCATCAAGCAAGCCAGTGCGGAAGCGGAGGATAGCTGGATAAGACAGCACAAATTTTGAAAACACCTTGATATTGTTCCGCAAACATTAATGTGTGGATTTAATGAAGCACACTTTGTATATTGTAATGTACCTTGAGCGGATAGCTCTTGTCCTTTAGTAGATAGTCGGCGTTTAATAGATTTAATGCTAGTAGATAGGAATTTAATTCTAGATTTGATAGCTAGAGTTTGAGAGGGAAACGAGATATAGACACCCTCCTTTGTACATTGTATGATTATTCATAGCATTTAGAAGAGAGGAGCATGCAGAGAATTGTATGAAAAACACCCATGTAAAAACATTTGAATTAATTACAAGAAAGCTTTGATTCAAATTCATGGTTTGTGTTGTTTCTTTGTGTATTGATGTTATGCTCATGAATGTTTGCTTCCTGTTACACATTTGCTTTTATATGCTATGTATGTGATTTCATGGTGAGATTGAAGTCTAAGAGGAAGAAGGAATTAGTTTCAATTGTTTCTCTATTCTGAGCCAGAGAATTCCTGCAAGGAGTGCAGTTGAATTTGTCCACAAGGAGTGCGTTGACAGAGGCTTCAGATAGAGACAACTTTTGTTCTAAGTTCCCAGAAGTGCAAATTGGGCACCGGAGCCGTGCAAGGTGTGCGTAGGCTAGACGAAGTCTTAGAGTTGCGATTCTGAGCAAAGGGATTGAAATACTGTTGCTGCAGGAGTGCGTAGGGTCGAGGGCTTAAACACTCAGTTGTAGTTGAATATTTGCCGCAAGGAGTGCATGCAAAGAGTTCTTTCGAAGGAACTAGGAGTCGTAAGGAAGCTCAAGAAGGATAGGCCTTTGAGTTCATCGAAGAATGCCAACGACAAAATCATGTTTGGAAGGCTTGCAAGAAGCATCGCAGGTTGGCGAGCAGGAGAACGAGTCTCGCGGAGGAGACACTTAGCTATTTCGTAGATTTTCCAAAATGGAAGGAAGAACGGTCGAAACTCTCCGAGGAGATTTCATGAAGTTTCATGGGCCGTTGGATTTTCACGGAGGTGCGAGGAGGTTATGACCACGTCCGGGAATTGAGCCCAAGGGATCATGGGTCATTATATCACTCAGCCGGATATGTGCCAAGGATCAGAAGAAGATCGTGGGCTTCAGCGTCTTGGGCATCGGGAGCTGACATAGGAGTTAATTGACCCCGTGAGTAGCGAAGTCACGAGTGGTGAGGTCGCGAGTTTCTGCATTTCGGCGTCTCGTGTATCGGGGGTTGGAAAACCGAGTGGTTGGTGTCGCGAGTAGCGAAGTCGTGATAGAGTCGAAGTCCCGATAGAGGAAATAGGAAGTCAACGTTGACTGACATCTCGGGTCTCGGGGATTCGAGAGCCCAATGATCAACCAAGAACTTGTGAAGCTACGAGTTCCGATCCTCCGATAAGTCAAGGAAAGGGGATCGCGCGAAGAGAAATGTGGGTGCAGATTTCCCGATAGGGAGATAGAATAACCTTGGAGTTCTNCTTCGGGCCGTGAACGAAAGAAGGTCATGAGGAGAGCATTCGTGCTCTGAGGAGTACGTTTGCATCAGGTTTGGTATCAGAGCGAGAATGTCTTTGCTTTCTATAGAAAAGAAGGAGAAGGAGTAAATTCGCCATGCCGCCGAGAAGAGAAAGGCAGTCACCTGAACCAGAGGATAGAGAGGTGTGGAGAAGAGGTAGGCCAGCAGGGAATCTAGAAATGGAGAGACAGATGAGAGATCTCCAAGCAAGACTCAAAGACATGGAGATAGCTTAGAGACGCACATCTAGTGCAGGGGATTTCAGCGACTCAGAAAATGAAGTTGAGGCTGAACGAGAGGAAGAAGTTGCAGCCAAAGATGCATCAACTAAGCGATTAATTAAAGCTATCGCCAGGATGGGTGTGAAAGTGAAGATGGACATCCCAGTCTATGAGGGGAACTTGGATGCAGAAGAGCTGCTAGACTGGATTAGAGCTCTTGATACCTACTTCGACTATGAAGATATCAAAGAGGATAAGAAAGTCAAGCATGATGTTACGCGCTTGAAGGGACATGCAGCATTGTGGTGGGATGAGCTACAAGCTGACACACGCTGCAAAGGCAAGCAAAAGATCAAGAGTTGGGATCGAATGATTGCGAAGATGAAGGCAAAGTTCATCCCAAGAGATTACCAAATTACTCTGTTCAGGAGGATGCAGAACCTGAGACAGAAACTGATGACAGTGAAAGAATACACAGAAGAATTCTATCGACTGAACATCAGAGTAGGTCATCGGGAGAGTGATGATGAGAAGGTTGTTAGATATCTGAATGGTCTGAGATACGACATTCAGGATGAATTAAGCATGGTTACCATCAGGACGGTGGAGAATGCTTATCATATGGCTCTGAAAGCCGAGGAGAAGCTGAGCTGAAATCAAGGTCAGAGGGGCAGAGGCAGAAGTCAGCCCAGAGGCAAAGCAGTTGCCCAAGACAAATACCAGAAGCCCAAAGAGGAATGGAAGAAACCTCAGGGTAAAGTTGAGAGAGATGGAACCTCACAGAGAGGGCCATACATTGAACAGAGAGGGCAGCATATAGAGTAGAGAGGAGATTATGCTGATGCAAACACTTTTCCTCGTACTAGAGGCAGAGGAAGAGGAAGAGGAGGAGTAATTACATTTTTCACATGTGGGAAGAATGGGCACAGGTCATTTGAGTCTCCAAAAAATAAGAAGGATAGTGGAGAAGATCACATCGCCGAAGCACAGAAGCAGGATGTTGAGGCTGAAGAGACAGAAGGCGAAAGGTTGTTGATGATGCGTAAAGTTCTCTTAACACTCGGGAAGGAGGTGGAGGACTCAGCTCAGAGAACCAGACTGTTCAGAACAGCTTGCAAGACCAAGGATTGGGTATGCAAGGTTATTGTGGACAGCGGTAGCACAGATAATCTCGTTTCAACTGAGATGGTGGAAAAGCTGGAACTGGAGACAACTGATCACCCGAGTCCATACAAGGTTTCATGGCTACAGAAGGGACATCAGGTGAGTGTCACTAAACAGTGTTTAGTTGAATTCAAGATAGGGGAGTATAATGATAAAGTACTCTGTGATGTCATTCCCATGGATGTTTGCCACTTACTACTGGGTAGACCATGGCAATATGACAGAAATGTGGTTCATGACGGGAGAATGAACACATATACCCTGGAGAGAAATGGGAGGACATACAGGTTGCTTCCGATAAAAGATAAGGAGATGAAACCGGAAGTGAGCAACACAATACTTCTCATGAGTGGGAAGGAACTTCTTACAGAGGTAGAGAAGAAGGAAGATCCACAATTCTTTGTGGTCAAGAAACCGAGGATTGTTCTAACTAGCACAAGAGTGGACGATTTACCAGATGAAGTTCAGGAACTGTTGGAAGAGTTCACTGACATCATAGTGGACGAATTACCTCATTCGTTGCCACCGATGAGGAGTGTGAGTCATCATATAGACCTCATACCAAGAGAAATTTTTCCGAATAAAGTTGCATATAGGTTGACGCCGCAAGAAAATGAAGAGGTCAAGAGGCAGGTCCAGGAGTTGATGGACAAAGGATTGGTCAGGGAGAGCATGAGTCCATGTGTTGTTCCGACAGTGCTCAGTCCAAAGAAAGACGGAGGCTGGAGGATGTGTACCGACTCAAGAGCGATAAACAAGATAACCATCAGGTACAGGTTTCCACTGCCGAGAATGGATGATCTGATGGATTGCCTGAGTGGGGAAAAGTACTTTTCAAAGATAGATTTGAAAAGCGGGTATCACCAGATTCGCATGAGGGAAGGAGATGAGTGGAAAACATCCTTCAAAACCAACGAAGGACTATATGAATGGTTAGTCATGCCGTTTGGTTTGGCGAATGCACCGAGTACCTTTATGAGGTTAATGAATGAAGTCCTGAGGGAGTTCATCGGGAAATTTGTCATTGTTTATTTGGATGACATACTGATTTACAGTAAATCAGAGGCTGAACACCTGAAGCATTTGGCCATTGTGATGAGGAAGCTATAGCAGGAGAAGCTGTTGATCAATATGAAGAAGTCCCCATTTATGAAGACAGAGCTCATTTATTTGGGTTTTGTTATTTCGGCTAATGAGTTGAAGATGGATCCGGATAAGGTAGAAGTGATCAAGAATTGGCCATCACCGAGAAATATTTTCGAGGTGAGGAGTTTTCATGGTTTGGCTAGTTTCTACCGGAAGTTAATCAGAAATTTTAGTGGAATTAGTGCAGCGATGATGGACACAGTGAAGAAGCGACATAAGTCTTTTCATTGGACAACATAGGCTGAGAAGAGCTTCAATTTGTTGAAGCGGAAGATCATGGAACAACCGGTGTTGGTGTTGTCGGATTTCCAGAAGACATTTCAAGTGAAATGTGATGCAAGTGGGTTTGCCATAGGAGCGGTCTTGAGTCAGGAAGATAGACCAGTTGCATATTTCAGCGAGAAGCTGGATGAGGCGAAACTGAAGTACTCCACGTATGATAAAGAATTTTATGCTATCATACAGGCGTTGAAGAAGTGGAGACATTACTTGATCCTGAAAGAATTTGTATTATAGAGTGATAATCATGCATCACAGTTTGTGAGTCAACAAGAGAAGTTGAATCAGAAACATGCTAAATGGGTAGAATATATGCAGAATTTCACATTTTTGATTAAGCATATTTTGGGTACTGCTAACAAAGTGGCTGATGCTTTGAGCAGGAAGTGTTTGTTGCTGCAGAAATTTCGAGTCAAAACATTGGGTTTTGAAAATCTCAGGAACATGTACGCAGGTGATGAAGATTTTGCAGAAGCGTATGAAGCAACTGAGAACCCAGTTCTCAGAGACAGAATCCCATGGATAGATTATATGATCCAGGAAGGATTGTTGTTCAGAGGCAATCAATTGTGTATTCCAAAATGCTCCATGAGGGAGAACTTGTTGAAAGAGAAACACAGTGGTGGATTGGTAGGACATTTTGGCCATGACAAAACATTCATGAAGCTGAGCGAATCATATTTTTGGTCAGGGATGCGAGCAGATGTCAAGAGTTTTGTTGACAGATGTCAAATTTGCCAGCATTCGAAAGGAAGAAAACATAATGCAGGTTTTTATTAGCCATTGCCCATACCAGAGAGGCCATGGGAGGCAATTAGTATGGATTTTGTATTGGGTTTGCCGAGAACGCAAAGAGGTGTTGATTCAATCTTTGTGGTCGTGGACAGATTTTCAAAGATGTCACATTTCATTCCATGCCAGAAGACCAGCGATGCAACTCACATCGCAAATCTATCTTTCAAGGAGTTCATTCGACTCCATGGATTGCCGAAAAGCATAGTTTTGGATAGGGACACTAAATTCATAGGGCATTTTGGAGGACCTTATGGAAGAAGCTAGGAACTAATTTGGCGTTTAATTCTTCTTATCATCCTCAGACAGATGGGCAGATGGAAGTGGTCAACATAAGTCTGGGAGACTTACTGAGAAGCTTGGTGACAGAGCACCATAGCAGTTGGGACCATGTATTACCACAGGCAGAGTTCGCATACAATGATTCAGTGAACCGAAGTACAGGGAAGAGTCCATTTCAGGTTATATATGTGATGCAACCGAGGGGAGTGTCTGAACTAAGGGATTCAGAATAGACTGCGACTAGCAGCGCTAGTGCAGAGGAATTCATTGAGGTGATGAAAGAACTTCACAGCCAGGTCAAGGAGCGACTGCAGAAATCAAATCAAGAGTATAAACACAGAGCAGATCAGCATCGAAGACAACTTCAGTTTGAAGTTGGTGATCTAATTCTGGCACACTTAAGGAAGGAAAGGTTCCCAAGGGGAACATATAACAAGCTCAAAATGAAGAAAATTGGGCCATGCAGAGTCCTGAGGAAATTCGGAGAGAACGCTTATGAGATCAAGTTGTCGGATGGCATCGGGATATCTTTGATATTCAATATCACAAATTTATACCCGTATAGGGCTGGAGAAGCAGAGGCTGCAACTGAGCAGCCAATCATCCAATGGACGAAGAAAATGTCGATTGCAGAGAAGCCGCAAATGGAATGCATACCGGAAAAGCGAGTGGGTAAGAAGACCATGCGGAAGCAATACTTCAAGTATCTGGTCAAATGGAAGAATCATCCAGTAGAGGATGCCAGCTGGGAGAGCGAAGCAGTGATACAGAATCATGGAAATACCGTGCAGGAGCTCATGGACAGGAGCCCATGAAAATTTTCGAGCCGAGGAGTATGATGCAGGAGCATCGCCAACTCATCAAGCGAGCCAGCACGGAAGCAGAGGACTGCTCGATAAGCCAGCACAAATTTTGAAAACACCTGGATATTGTTGCGCAAACATTAATGTGTGGATTTAATGAAGAGCACTTTGTATATTGTAATGAACCTTGAGCAGATAGCTCTCGTCCTTTAGTATATAGTCGGCGTTTAATAGATTTAATGCCAGTAGATAGGAATTTAATTCTAGATTTGATAGTTAGAGTTCGAGAGGGAAACGGGATATAGACACCCTCCTTTGTACATTGTATGATTATTCAAAGCATTCATAAGAGAGGAGCATGTAGAGAATTGTATGAAAAACACCCATGTACATACATTTGAATTAATAATAAGAAAGCTTTGATTCAAATTCATGGTTTGTGTTGTTTCTTTGTGTATTGATGTTATGCTCATGAATGTTTGCTTCCTGTTACACATTTTTTTTTATATGCTGTGTATGTGATTTCATGGTGAGATTGAAGTTTGAGAGGAAGAAGGAATTAGTTTCAATTGTTTCTCTATTTTGAGCTAGAGAATTCCTGCAAGGAGTGAAGTTGAATTTGTCCACAAGGAGTGCGTTGACAGAGGCTTCAAATAGAGACAACTTTTGTTCTAAGTTCCCAGAAGTGCAGATTGGGCACCGGAGCCGTGCAAGGTGTGTGCAGGCTAGATGAAGTCTTAGAGTTGCGATTCTAAGCAAAGGGATTGAAAGACTGCTGTTGCAGGAGTGCGCAGGGTCGAAGACTTCAACACTCAGTTGTAGTATAAGATTTGCCGCAAGGAGTGCGTGGAAAGAGTTCTTTCGAAGGACCTAGGAGCCGTAAGGAAGCTCAGGAAGGATAGGCCTTTGAGTTCACCGAAGAACGCCATCAACAGAGTCGTGTTTGGAAGGCTTGCAAGAAGCGTCGCAGGTTGGCGAGTAGGAGAATGAGTCTCGCGGAGGAGACACTTAGCTATTTCGTAGATTTTCCAAAAAGGAAGGAAGAACGGTCAAAAATCTCCAAGGAGATTTCACGAAGTTTCGTGGGCCGTTGGATTCTCACGGAGGTACGAGGAGGTTATGACCGCGTCCAGGAATTGAGCCCAAGGGATCGTGGGTCATTATATCACTTGGCCGGATACGTGCCAAGGATCATAAGAATATCATGGGTTTCGGCGTCTCGGGCATCGGGAGCTGACATAGGAGTTAATTGACCCCGCGAGTAGCGAAGTCATGAGTGGCAAGGTCGCGAGTTTCGACATTTAGGCATCTCGTGTATTGGGGGTTGGAAAATCGAGTGGTTGGTGTTTAGAGTAGCGAAGTCGCGATAGAGCCAAAGTCCTGATAGAGGAAATAGGAAGTTAGCGTTGACTGACATATCGGGTCTCGGGGATTCGAGAGCCCAGTGATCAACCAATAACTTTCGAAGCTACGAGTTCCGATCCTCCGATAAGTCAAGGAAAGGGGATCGCACGAAGAGAACTGTGCGTGCAGATTTCCTGATAGGGAAATAGAAGAACCTTGGAGTTCTTCGGGCCGTGAACGAAAGAAGGTCCTGAGGAGAGCAGTCATGCTCCGAGGAGTACGGTTGCATCAATTTTTCTTTATATATTATGTCACTTAATTCTTGTTCCAACAATACTATAAATAGTCAACCATAGATATTTGATATGGAAAACATTCAACCAATAATATTATGATTTAACATAAACAAACTAAAATGTAAAAAGGATACATTGTAGGTCTTCCCAACACTTCAACCCTAAGTTATTGAAAAAATTCATTGCTTTGTTTATCATTAACTTCCTACTAGGCCTAGTCTAAACATTCTGTCTTTTTTTTACTTTTGTTAGTGAAATCATAATTATACAGTGCCCAAATCGTGTTTTGAATGGATAGTCATGTTTTTGAATGCATCAAACATTGCAATTGTTAGTGAAATCATAATTATACAGTTCCCAAATTGTGTTTTGAATGAATAAATCAATTCAACACAGTGGAAAACCTCCAGGGCACCTAGGATATGTAATCTCATTAGTGAAATCTGTCAAAAAAACTTACATGGAAAAAGGTTAAAAACTTTAGACTTTTTCCTTCCTACCACTTCTAAATATACGTAATTTCATAATATATAATGGCATATGGATATTGTGGATTTTCATAACTCTTTATCAATCTAAAGATTAAAAAATACATTTAACTTAATGGAAAGTGGCATGCATCTATATTTTGAGAATGTTTTTTTTTGTAACTGGAGGAATTGACAACTTAGACGGTTCGCGTACTCGTGTGACACGGGGTTGATTCTCATCTACTAACACTATAACCTCCAGGTGCGTCCACACCACCCGCAAGCATGGGGCATGAGTAAGTCATGGTGAGAATCAAAATTGAGACCTCCTTTACATATTTCCTTCATTAACACAGCACTTGCGAGTCGGTCTACACCCCTGCAGGCATATTTTGAGAATGTTAGGTGAATTTTAAATGAGATTTTATTTCGGGATGATAATCAATATAAGATAATATTTTAGAATTGTTATCAATGTGGCAATCCTCATTAAGTGAAGTTTACTTGAGATTTTATTTTGGGATGCTATTCAATCTAAGATTATATTTAAGAATCCTAACCAATGTAGGAATCTTGATAAACAAAAGTTTATTTTAGAAAGAAGAAATGATTACATTTGACTTTTCACGTTATAAAATAACTCTTTTTAGTCATTCTATGAGACAATCATGGAGAATTGGCATGGGTTAACTTGAGGACGTTGTACAAATTTATATTTATCTAATTGGTGTGTTGCTAAATAAATAATTGAAAAACAATTTATTATATTGTATTGTGAATGAAAATAAGAAAAGCTATGAGCTTTAAATCCTAGGAATATGAATTGCTTTGTGATTATTATAGGTTGGGTAGATTATGTGAAATCTCAAATCCTAGGAATATGTATTTATTTAGTATTGTTATAGGTTGGACACATGTTAGAATTCTCATCAGAAAAATAAATGAGGTTCTTGATGCTTCCAGTTTTAAAGACCGGGTAATGATGTTCCATCATCAAGAATAATGTTTGTGTACAATAATAAATATGACCTTGTATTTTTAAGGTTGACATGAAAAATAAAGATCCATTTTAAAGAAGCACATTATAGTCTGAGGGGTTTTAGCTGTGAAGAAGAGATCTAATTTGCTAACAAGGAGAAATATTCATTGAAGTTTATGCCTTCATATTTGATTTAGAGTTCCAATATACAAGTTTAAATTTACAATAATTTTAAAATGATATGCATACAATAAACTTTGAATCCAAGAAAATGTCAAGCGGTAAAGTGACACATCTGTCCTATGATATTGTTCATCTATAATTTGCATGGAATTTGTTTTCTGTCTATCATATGCATGGGAAGTAAGTTTAAAGGGAACAACAATATCAAGTTGAAAACTAGTTGGCTAGATGTGCTTTTCCCATGTGCTTTCTTATATCTTTGCTTTCCTATTTACTTTGATGCTTGGTCAATTGTGGAATTGACATATGAACCAAGAGAACAAACTGAATCTACTTTTTCCATTTGAGTTGTAGATCATAATTCTCTTGGAAAAGCGTATTTCAAATATGGGGGAGTTTTGGTTTCATCACTGGCAGAAGCAAGGACATTGATCCCATCAACATAAGCAACAAAAACATCTGAGCAATTTGCAAGTAAGCAACTTGTAATGGCGATTGATTATCATATAGGTTTGACTCTTCTCATTAGTTCACTATCAAACTACTTTCCCATAAATAGAAATATTGCATAAGTAATGAGGCTATATCATCCTTACTAAGTCATATCATGTAACCAACAATGACCACAATGGAGCTGAAATGAACACAATGACCATGCTGAATGGTAAATCATCACACCTGATGAGATATGCATGCTTCAATGAGATATGGCTTCTTCAAATAGAGATAAGAGGGGAGATAAGCCAAGACAATGACCATGAAATTGTTTATTCGATGACATTTCTTACTAGGGAAATGGTGCAAAATGGTGCAAATTATTATTGATGATGCAGTCTACAATTTTATCACAAGAAACAAGTTGAAATGGACTCCATTTATTTCCAATGCTCTGTCTCTTAGAAATTCCTCTACAATGTGTGAGTGGCATGAGATATGCAATAGACAAAAATCGTTAGAAAGGGAGGTTACCCACAAAAGATAACGATGCTTTGCTCAAACAAATTACATGAATGAAGAGCATCCTCCACATAGTTCATATAAATAAGTAGCAATAAAATAACAAGTTCCTTTATCCATGTTCGTGGTCTTAAAAATACACAAAATTTAATAAAACAAACAAAATTATTGTTTGTTATAGATTTACTTCAAAAAATAAATCAACCAATAAAAAAATGTACATAAATATATTTGTTTCAATTATTTAGTAATTAAAATCGAAATTGATTCAATTATCATTCAGGGTCTAATCTATTTTGGACAGGTCCCGGGTGGAAAAAGTGGTTATGGTTGTAGTAATATATACAACATTGACTCGGTAAACTTAACAAAACTAGTTTATAAAGTTTTACCAATCTATGGTGTATTGTGCCTTGAGGTACACATTGTGTCTCATATAACACCTAGTCAAATTTTAGTTGTATCTCCTACTATCAATTGGAACTCGAAATATATTATCATCATTACATGTAGGATGATA
>SNQJ01S0005457.1:105157-133028 GCA_010110895.2 Picea sitchensis | reverse complement strand
TTATATTGTTAAATTAAAGCTTACGTATTCGGGAAGGGATAGGACATTAAATATAAGATAAGATAATAAATAAGAAAGGATAAAATAATAAATAAGGGGATAAGGGGCATTAATTACGAAAGGATAAGATAATTAATAAATGGTTAAGGAAAGTAATGACGGAGGGGGAAGTCGGTGAAGGGGCAATATGAGAGGAGAAGGTTAGGAAGGAGGGGATCATTCGATGGGAGATTATTATTGATTTTGGGGGGCTCTCTTGGATGGGCAGAGAGGAGAGTGGAGTTTTGTAGTTGGGAAGGTTCAGTACAGGCACCGGTTTGCTGGAGGTTTTGGGCATGGGGGCCAGGATATCCATATGATATCCTGGAGCTATGAAGTATTCCTAGTTGGTAGGGTGGAACAAGGTTTTGGGTAGTGTTTACACAGTTCAGCAGCGGTCAACAAGGTAGTTCCTCCTATCCTGCAACTTATTTTAGACAAGTACCCAAAGGTCTTTGAGGTACCCACTGCCTTACCTCCCTCCCGAGGTGAGCATGATCATAGCATCCCTCTCCTTCCAGGTAGTCAACCCCCTAATTTAAGACCCTACAAATATTCATTTTCTCAAAAAAATGAAATCGAAAAGACGGTACAAGAATTACTTGAGGTGGGTGTAATTCACCATAGTACAAGCCCATATTCTTCACCAGTAGTGGTGGTCTTAAAGAAAGAAGGTACTTCGCACATGTGTTCTGATTTTTGGGCCCTAAATAAACTGACCATCAAGGATAAGTTTCCCATTCGAATCATTGATGATCTTTTTGATGAACTCCAAGGGGCCCATGTCTTCACCAAATTGGACCTTCTCTCTGGCTATCACTAGATTAGGATGACAGAGGTAGATATTCTGAAGACTTCTTTCAAAACTCATGAGGGGAATTATGAATTCTTGGTCATGCCTTTTGGCCTATGAAATGCTCCATCCACCTTCCAAAGTCTTATCAATAAAATGTTGAAACCTTACCTTCAAGAGTTTGTCCCGGTTTTCTTCGATGACATCCTCATTTACAGTTGCACCTGCGATAGCCACCTTCTTCATGTGGAAAAATTTCTTCACTTACTATAGGACAACCAATTGTTTGTAAAAAATACCAAATGTTCCTTTGGGGCTAGTAATGTGGAGAACTTGGGACACATTGTGAGTCATGAAAATGTAAAATTGGACCTCAAAAAGATATAAGCTATGCAGGAGTGGATGCGACTCACGACCTTAAAGTACCTACATGGTTTTCTCGGTCTCACAGGCTATTACCAGAAATTTTTCTGGAAAAATTATAATCCCTTGACTGACCTTCTCAAGAAGAATGCATTTCATTGGACAACTAAGTCAGAGCAATCCTTCATCGAGTTAAAGAGAGCCATGTGCACTACTCCTGTCTTAGCGGTGCCTGACTTCAACAAAACTTTTTTGGTGGAATCATATGCTTTGGGCACTGGTATAGGTGTAGTCCTCACCTAAGAGGGTCAACCTATAACCTTTACTTTCCAATCGTTGAGTGGCCACAACTTGGGTAGATCCACTTATGAAAAATAAAATTTGGCCATTCTACATGCAGTGCACACATGGAGGCCCTACCTTTTGGGACGTCATTTTCATATCAAAACAGATCACCATAGTCTGAAGTATTTTTTGGAGAAGATATTATCCTCCCCCGAACAAAACAAGTGGCTGATTAAAATGTCGGGTTATGACTATGAAATCATATATAAAAAAGGAAAAGACAATATATTGCCTGATGCTTTGTCACAACAACATGAGGAGGATGACACCCTCTTTTCCTTATCCTTACCATTCCCTGATTGGATTGAGGATGTACACCAGGAGTGGCTCACACACCCGACTATCTCTGGGATAATTCAACATCTTCAGGAGGACCCTAATCCTTCCACTCATTATACCTGGTAGGACAATACTCTTAGATATAAGGATCACCTAGGTATATCATTCTGTTCATCACTTAAGCCACAACTCTTAACAAAGTTGTACACATCGAAAATTGCAGGTCACTCGACCTTCCAAAAGACATATACTTGTTCCAATTGTTATTTTTTCTAGGAAGGCATGAAGAAGGATATACTTCAATTTTTCATTGAATGTGAGGTATGCCAACGTAATAAAGGTGAAACTATCAAGTTTCCAGGCATTCTACAACCCCTACCTATTCCAAATTCAATGTGGACATACATCTCCATGGATTTTATAGTGGGCCTTCCTAAAGCTGGGACCAACTTAGTCATCATGGTGGTGGTTGATCACCTATCCAAATATGCTCATTTTTATGCTTTACCTCACCCTTTCATAACGACACTCATTGCACAAGTTTTCCTTGATCATATTTTCAAGTTACATGGCATGCCAACCTCTATTGTATCTTATCGTGACCCCACTTTCACTAGAACCTTTTGGAAATATTTGTTTAAATTTTAGGGCACCCAACTAAACATGAGCACAACCTATCACCCCTAGTCTTATGGAAAAATAGAACTGGTCAACAAATGTTTGAAAACCTACTTAAAATGTTTTTCTTCAGATAAACATCACCAGTGGGTGCAATGACTTCCCTTGACAGAATGGTGGTACAATTCTTATTATCAAACGACCACTAAAATGACCTCATATGAAGCAGTGTATGGCCAACGACCTCTCACAGTCACTACCTATCTTCCAGGCACATCCAAGGTTAAATCTATTGATACCATGTTGCAAGGTTGCACAACCACCATCACATCTCTGAAGGATAACCTCCACATGGACCAAAATAGCATGAAGCAATAGGTTGACCAACATCATTCCAAAAGGGTTTTTCAGGAAGGGGATCAAGTGTTTCTACGACTCCAACCTTACAAGCAAACATCTCTCAAAGCTCAAGGACATAAAAAGTTGGCACCCAAGTTTTATGGGCCCTACCATATCATCAAGCGTATTGGATCAGTAGCTTATAAATTATCTCTTCTGGCTACTTCCAAAATCCATCCAGTGTTTCGTGTTTCCTGTCTGAAGAAAGTGGTGGGACAAAATTGTTGAGTTCAAACCATCCTGCCGTAATTAGATGAAGAGGGTTCCCTATGGATCCAACCTGAAGCAGTCTTTACCAATCGGAAACATTAGTTTCATGTCCGAACCATCAAGGAAGTGTTGATCAAGTGGAAGGACACATCACTAGATGATGCGACTTGAGAACCAACAACCATACTTCAACAGTTTCTGCACTTGCAACCTTGAGGACAAGGCTACTTTTGAAGGGCGAGGTAATGTTAGGATCCAATCCTAACCCCTCTCCATGGGTGATTAGTTAGCAGAATATGTTTTCTATGTAATATAGGCCAACATTAGTTAATAAGGCCTAATAAATAAATGAGAATAAGTCAATGTAAGAAAACCTAATAGAAGCTTCTGCTTCTAGAAAGATATTCCTCTAGAAGTTTCCTTAGAAGGTAGAATTAGTATAATTAAGTTTAGGAGGCATGGGTGAAGTTTGTCTTGGATATTATTGTAATAGAGCTATGCTTTACTGGACGTTTCCCCCTCAAAGAGGCAAGTGAAGATTGTTATCATTAATAAAGGTGCTCTTTCTGGTGTTATTCTGGTATTATTCTGATGTCGTTATGGATATATCATTGTTGATCCGCTATTTCTTGCTCAATATTTATGTTCTGCATATTATATTATATCTGGAATATTGCAAACAGAACGATCATTTCTCCAATTTTCTGTAATGGTAGAGTTGGGTTGTGACATCTCTTCATGAGTTTCAGAGTCATATATCATCTTCTCTTCAAGCTTCTATAGGGATTGAGAATAAACTCCATATATGCCCAACATCCACCAAAGACTAGTAGGCTTCACATGGTAAAACACTAGAATTATGGGCACATTTAACTCCAACATCAGTATGAGATCATTTAGACACTAGTTTGATTCAACATATCCAATAGAGAAAATGACCATGTGGACAAAGGTTGTTGATCAAATAACACCTTTTGTTTGAGAATTTAAATAGTCTCCCTATTGCAATTCATGTTTATCTAGAAAGACCTTCAATCCATATGAAATAAGGCAATGGTGGAGATAGCTCATAAAGGTTTTTTTCATGTTAAAACCGTGATGGTTTATGAATACATCAAAGTAATAATTAATGTTTAGAATAGTGGATACCTTCAATCCATATGAAATAAGGCAATGGTGGAGATATCTCATAAAGGTTTTCTTCACGTTAAGACCATGATGGTTTATGAATACATCAAAGTAAGAATTATTGTTTGGAATAGTGGATATGGAGGTGGACACAATGGTGGAGGAGATGTAGCAATTGGAAATTAGTAAATATAATCTATGGAAATGGGAAGGATGGTCAATGCTATGGACACAAACTACAAGGGAAGAGACGAGTTTAAAGTTTCATAAGCCCAAAGAAATTATGGGAAATATTGCAATGGAAAAAATGTTGATGTCGATATTGTGAAAAGATATATGTATAATAATACATACCAAACCCTCTAATCCTTTTTTTTTCTTATTTATAAACACACATTTTTGTAGTGGTCGACCATCAATTGTGCCAAGATCAAGTGGGGTAAAAAATAAATGTACAATTCATAAGAGCTTTCACCTAGGTGCTAGTCCACAACTATAAAAAGCATATGGAATACAAGATGATGACAGGAAGTAAACTAAAATAATAGTGACAAGCTAATGTTGCCATACTCTTGTGGGGACAAACTCAACACTAACAAGCACTACTCCCCTAAGCCACCTCTCTCCCATCTAGATTAGAAACTTCCACACCTTGTGGGCTTTGAGGACAATGGCTCTATCAGACCGACCACCTTTCATGCATCCCTCCCCCTGTTTTTCACCCGACGTAGTATTCCACCCGGGTCACTCTGCTCCTTAGCTCCGCTCTCTCCTTTGGACTGACTGCACTGATCATCTACTTACACCATTAAATTTTTCACTCTACCACACACTATAATACTATAAAGGGGAACTATTCACCCTCGATATTCACACTGATGGAGACAGATGTCAGCGCACTAATTAGTGCTGCTTATGAGGCCCTATGGAACAGTGAGGGTCTTCACCTCGATGAATGAACTTGCCAAACATGCGCTTACCTACTCGCATCGGACTGGGACCTCACATCTACATTGCTCCTCCACCTATCCCTCGACTCCCTCACTGGCCCCACCCTCCTACCCTCTTCACCTCCCAAAACCTCCACAGATTGAGCACTTCACTTACCCATCCTCCACGGTTTTCTCACCCCGCCTGCCACCCTTCTTGACTCTTACTTAGAAACCCTATGTAGCTAACTTCCCTCCTACTCTCCCTGGCTCTTTACCGACTAACCCACCTATTATTTCCACCCTTCATGGGGAAAAAACTACCTCAGTTCAGTTGATACCTATAGGTTTGTACAGGCACAAATGCTTCATCGGTGCCACTTCTAGTGGCAGCAATAAAGCACATCTTAGGCCTTGGTGTTCGAAAAAAACAAAGAGGAAAATGGTCCCCGAAAATGATATCGATCTAGAAGACTCGGTCTCCTTAAGCCTCTATGCAATAGTGGGAAGAATATATTCAAAAATCTTTGCCGATCTGACCTAGTAGAGTGGGTGCTAACAACCTGGAGGCCACTGTTGGGCTATGTTCTGGAGATCTCCCACCTGACACGAGGTTGGATCTGGTTCCGGTTTAAAAAACTAGAGGACTCCACATCCATACTAGAGTGGCTTTGGACCTTGGACGACGATAGTCTCATGCTAAATTATTGGTGGATCGACGTCGACCCTTCACAGGATTATTTTCATCTGAGGCATTTCTAGGTTCTCCTCCCTGGGCTTCCTCTACACCTATGGAACTTGAAATCTCTTGATGCCATAGGTAACACACTTGGTCGCTTCATCTGCGTAGACCCACTATCACTCACAGGATCGGAAAAGAATGTGGAAAGAGTCATGGTGGAGATAGATATACACAATGGACTATTAAAAAACATCAACATTGACTGGAGAAGTCAACTCTTTCAATAGAGACTAGACTATCTAGGCATCCCCTTCAGGTGCACACTCTACAGATAAATGGGACACCTTAGAAATGTCTGCTCGGGTTGTTTGGATGAGGAACAGTATGAGGAAACAATGCTCGATCTCTCCACCAGGATGGACTCCCCGGATGTGAACACTCAACCTTCCTTTCCATACCTTCCAGACTTTGGAGAACCAACCACCTTGGACTTGGTCACCAATAAGCTCAAGTCCATTTGCCCCACACTTTTCTTCTCACTTACATCTTGGGAAAAATACCTATTGGACACTGCCTCAACTTGGGTAATGAGTGTTACCTCTCCTTGGCCCGATACCAATCAGATTGAACCACTTTCAGGTGCTTCCTCCATACACATCTCCATCTTCTTTCCTGACGGGCACCCATCCCACCAGGTGACCTATTTTCCCTTCACTCCTACTACAGACTGCACCCAGCCGATTCCTTATCCAGCTGCTCAATCCACACCTATACCCTCCTGCTCAACCTCAAAATATATTGTTCCTCTGACTACTACCCAACCTTGGCTCTCCACCTCATGGGTTACTCCATGTATCATATATCCCTCTTCACACTTGGAGTCAGTGAGCCATGACACTACGCCTATTGAATAGGGGATGAATCACTTTCTATCGGGCACCAGTGAAACTCAACCAGGGGATAATACACTTAGCAATGTGCTGGATTTGCTCCTTCCATCCTATAAAGAATTTCTCACTCCATCCCCCTTACCCACTTATTTGGGGAAGTCGGTCCACAAACCACTTTTCGAGGAAGGGATCCCAGGACATAGGGTAACTCCAGGATTGGACTAGGGAAAATCACACACCTAGTCAAGAGGGATTGGCTATGAACACTCGCTGATCAAAACAATAAGTGCTCGCTACAAAGAGGGGACTTCATTACCTATTTCCACGGATACTTTATCTCAACACATTGATATTGGGGTGCTTAGAGGCATGAAATCCCTAGCGAGAGACAAATAATGATCTTGTTCTCCCTCAATATCAGAGAGGTTGGGGGGCCCTTAAGTCCTCCACTTTAAGAAGACTACTCTATCAGAATTCCCCAAACATTATTTTCCTACATGAAACCATGTTTGATGGACAAAAAGCTAGATTATTTATAAACAAGTTCTGACCAGACTGGCACACTTGTTCTATAAACTCATTGGGTAACTCTGGGGGTTTAGTTGCCACTTGGGACCCTACAAAATTTGACTTAAATCCCTTTCTGAGCTATGGCAGAATTATACTAACTAGATCCTGCCGGTAGAACAACCAACAAATCAACTTTCTCAATACATATGGTCCTTTCTTAAACAAAAAAAACATTCTGGGATAAAGTGGAGTCCCGCAGCCTGCTTGATCTCAAAAATTTAATCATTGCAGGTGATTTGAATTTTACCACAAGCTTGGGCGAAGTATGGGGAGGCTCTGCCCCCCAGTACCCCTTGGCTGAATATTTTAACTCACTATTCCTAGTGCACGGTATGGTTGACTTCCCTCCGGATGTCTTGGCACCAACTTGGCACAATTGTAGAGTGGGATTGGAGTCCATCACAAAGCGACTAGATCGCTTCATTATTTCTAAAAGTATTGATACTGCTATTGGTAGGATCAGATCCTGGGTGGACTCACCTTATCTGTCAGACCACGCCCCGATCCTGCTTTAATTCGGCTCACCTACTGTGCATATTTCCTATCCTTTCAAATTGAACTCCAGTTGGCTTTTCGAGGATGAATTCATTGCTATTGTCTATTCCATTTGGAAATACCCCATATTCCAGAGAGAAACAAGAGTACAACAACTCTTTGTTTGGAAACTGAAGCTCTTAAAATCCTGCATAAAAATATGGGCCACCCTTCATAGAGGATACACGCTACACATATTACAAGTGCTGGAGTTAAATCTCAAAGATCTACATCAAATTGATTCTCAGGATGGGCACGTCGGGGACATGCATCAACAATTAAAACTACTTGAATTTGAGAGGAACAAATTTTTTCTCACAGATGAAGATCTTTGGAGGCTGTGGAGTAGAGTAAATTGGATAAAGTGTGGATAACTCAACAACAAATTTTTCCATCGACATGCAAGCTCATCCAAAAACAAAAAACATATTTGGGATATTTTTTGATGATGCAGGTACAAAACACAGCGGACAACAAGCAATTAAGGCCACAACATCTAGCTACTTTAAATCCTTCTATGAGGCAAAGCCACAATCCCTTCTACAAGATCATGTTATTGTGGCTCGACTCTTCCCTCGCTCAGTCATAGTAGAGGACTCCATGACCATGGATAGCCTTTGCACTTTATAGGCGGTTCTGGCTACTTTAAAATACTTCTGAAAGGATAAAATCCCAGGCCCTGACGGTTGGACCGTAGAGTTCTACTTGCATTTCTTTGATTTGGTGGGGACTGAGCTTCTTGAGCTAGTGGAAGACTCCAGACTCCATGGTAAGGTTTCTGGGGCACTAAACTCAACATTCTTGACTCTTATCCCGAAAGAAAATCTCTCGATTACTTTCGGCGATTATAGACCGATTGCACTTTGCAATCTTTGCTACAAGCTTATTTCAAAAATCATCACCAACATAATCAAACCCATCCTCTCGTGACCACTATTAGGTGAACATTTAGGTTTTTTAAAGGGTCGGAAAATCCTTGATGCTATTGGCACCACACAAGAATGCTTGCACAACATTAACCATAAAAATTCTCGTTCTCTCATCCTCAAGCTAGATCTTAAAAAAGCCTTCGACTGCATAGACTAGGACTTTCTCATACTAATTTTAATACAGACATGATTCATCCAAACTACTTTAAATTGGATTATGAGCTGCATTACAAGTGAAAAATTTGTTGTGCTGGTAAACGACGAACCATCCTCCTTCTTCCAAAGTGGCAGAGGCCAGCGGCATGGATACCCACTTTCACCATTCCTATTCATCATGGTCATGGAAGGTTTAAGTCTCCTCCTCAAAAAAAGCCATGCAGAAGGTAGAATTACAGGGATCAAGGTCTCAAGGTTAGTTCAAATCCTGCACCTCGTCTTTGTCGATGACGTTCTCATAATGACCAATGACAGTCTACTTGAATGGAGGGAAATCTATGGATTCTTGAAGATATTTTATTGTGCCACGTGTTAACATAAGAATTTGAAGCTAGAAGAGCCCCACCTCTCCATAAACAACTAAATAACCTCTATAGGAAAAACAGAGGCTTTCATCTCAAAATAGAAAGATCAAGGAAGAATTGAAACAATTCAAGGATGAATTGGCCCAAAGGGATTTGAATGTTTTGATAGAAGCCGCCATTGAAAGAGAGGAACCAGTGGTGAAGAGGAGCACACCTACAGTCAAGAATACCACCCATGCAAAAGAAAACATGTTGTTGTGATAAAAGGTAGCTCTCCTTCAACAAGGAGGAGTGCTAGGTTGATGAAATAGTTGTGGGATATAAGCTTCATTTTTTAGAGTGGTCTCTTTTTGCAAGAATAAGTGATCAAAGATGTATTATTTTTTTCCACCTATACAGGCATGTACATGCTTCTAACCTATCAGCTCAAAGTTCTTGATTAGTCTAATCATATAGAAGAGCATAGACATTCTGTAGTGCCATGGTGCTGTAGAATCATCAATATAGCATGGTCTTCCATTTTGCTACCTAAACTGCTACCAAATATCCTAAGTTGTGTAACGATGCTGCTACCGAATTCGCAGGGATATATTATAGTGGCACTACAAAATTCTTTTTTGACAGAATCTACCAATTCATCTTGACCAGTTCAGTATTAGTGTTATCGAATTACACACAGTGATATACAGGATTGACACTATCGAATGTGCAGATTTATTTTGCAAGGACGTTGTTGTGGGCGGGAAATCCCTCCTACGAAGTAGCACTATGGGTTTTATCATGCATGCAGAAAATGGCCATTTAAAGGCCTCTACTTTTTCCTATTCTCCCAACACAAAACCCCACATTCATGCAATACAAAGGTGCAAACAAGATTAGGTAACTCTAACTTAAATTATTTATTTGATGTCGATCTCTTCGCTTTCACTCACTCCTTGACTGCAAGCCTCCTCCCAAAGCTGACTTGCATTCACACATGGACAAACAGAGAGCTGCAAACATGCATTTCATATACTAATTGCTGGGTTAGATGTGACAATATCATAAAATAAATACACAATTTGAACACATGATATGGTGGGATGAAAAAAGTATTCTTTTTTGTATTAATCTTCACAATAGTAAACTTTACAATATGTGGTCAACACTGCTCCTTGAACATGGTCCTGGGCTCCTCTTCACAATGCACCAACTACTCAACCTCACAATACAATTGCAGAAAATTGGGGCAAGGGGAATGCTAATTCAGGTAGAGTTTCTTTACTATGATTCTCCTCCTTTCAAATGGGACCCATACCCCTTCTTTTATAGGCTAGAAGGAGCTAGGTATTTGGTTGAGTGACTGGACATGCATGGTCGAAAGGTTTAGTTAACTTACCCAAAACTATGTGTTCCGTCATCAAATTTCCATTTTTCATGCTTTTGTAGGTACACATGGACTGCAGTGGGTCAGCTAGAGTGTACATGCTGGCTGTAGTGGAGCAAGACACATGGGCCTTTAAAAAGGGTGTTTTTTAAGAAGAGTTGTTCAGTACTAGATTGGAAAAGAAGAAATATGAGATGAAATGATGCCAGGTAAACATGTCTGGTGCAAATTAGGGTTATAACAGATTCCCCCTAATGTGTGAGGGCAGAAGAGCATCTGATGGCTGAAATACACTATCAATCTTCATCAACGTACCAAACCAGTGAGCCTAGAAACCAGAATTCGGGAGGTGCCATCTGCAAAATAACAATTGTCTCGCCGAGGCGGGATACCCATACTTAGGATGAAATAAAATCATGGATGCCAATCAAATACACTGCAAATCCATGTCATATAACTATATAAAGTGTAGCCACAAGCAATACACAATGGATCTACATCTTGAAATAAAAAATATATACATGTATAATATCCATGTTCTAGAAGCTGATAAGGCCTGATGGCTGGAGATGAGGTCTTCAGAGCTTGAACAACAACTTAAAAATATTCAAAACTCGAGTAGGAGTGTAATATGAGTGTACGACTTCACTACCCAGAGGTCTTCGACGGCTCGTCAAGCATGGACTAGAGGATCTTGATGATCAGATTGAAGGCTTCATTGATTTCGAACAAAGACTTGATTGGACTTTTGGGATGGCCGGGCATGAGGGCAAGAGACAAACTGCAGAGGGGCCGACTCAGGCTTGGTAAAAAATTCCCTTGGACAATAACATGAAAAATGATGAGACTCAAGCAACATGGTATTGACATAAGTTCACGATGCAGGAGGCACCACAAACTCTCCATATGTTTGGAAGAATAACCAAATAGAGGAGGAAACAACTCTATGTAGTGAGAATAGCTTCCTAAGGTCATATTAAATCCCAGATCTTGATGAACAAATGAAAGGATGTGCTTTGTCCAAGGGTGACTCATTGTGCTGCCAATAAAAAAAAAATACTTTTCCCTTCCTCTTTTTGGGGTATATATATATATTTTGTCTTTTTCAATAATTTTGGAAAAATAATAAAAGAATGCTATGTTACAAAGGAGGAACAAGTGTCGCAAACATACTAGTTCTAGGCACAAGGACAAGATTGATGTTCAGAGCAAGGACACTTGGAAAAATCCCTCCCGGGGCCAAAGGTGTCAAGATGCAAAGGCAAAGTGCTACAGGGCTTGTGTATAAGGTATGCTTCAGATGGTTCATTTGAGAACAACATGGAGCTAACATTAGGCCAAAGACGCGGGTATGAAAACGTGATTAATAAGACACACAATGGTAACATCTTTCGATGTAATTTTAATGAGCCTAGAGAAGGTAAGCTCGACAGTTTTTCATATTTAGAGAGTCTGAAAAAACGTAAAAGGGGAATCCACTGGGGTACCTTTTTCGAAGATAGTCTAGTCGGTTCGAAAAAGGGGTAAACTAGCACCAACCGGACACCTATTCAAAACCATTTTAACGAGTGTGATAAAGACAAGATCACTCGACAATTTTTTCATTTTTAAGGAGTCTGAAAAAAGATTAACTATGGACTCCGTCAGGAATGTTCTTCTGAAACATTTTAATGAGTGTGAAAGAATAAGGTCACTCGACGATCTTTTCAATTTTAGGAAGTCTGAAAAGAGCTTAACTATGGACTCCATGGAGGTTCCTTTTTCGTAAATTTAGTTCCTTAGGCCCAAAAAAGGGTTAAAATTATACCTGAGAATACTCTTCTAGAGAACCGAGGCTCCTAGAGTATACCTTTGTTCATACAGTTGACCATCCAGACCAAAAAAGGGGTAAACTACCGTCGAACAGATGTGACTTCAAATTTCAGTTTAGCGAGCATGAAGGTCAACAAGATCGCTCGACAATCTTTTCACGTTTAGAGGGTCTGAAAAGAGCTTAAAAGAAGACCCGTTAAGTTTTTGGGAGTCTTGAGGATGAGGTCAAGAGTGATAAGGAATCATGCAAATGAGGTTCAAACTCGTAATCAGGAAAAACTAGTAAGGACTCCCGGGCCTATAGTCGTTAGTGACAACATGGACACCAAAATGCAACTAGGATCTACCTAGGGCATCCATGTTAAGGTAGGATCTACCACTAAATTACAACACTCCTAAAGCAACAATGATGGTTATGTGTCGCAACTCGGTGGGATCGATCCTATGGCAAAGAAAAAAAGACAACAAGATGCAAAAAGTGGAGGTGGAATCCTATCTTAAATGCAACGAGTTGGAAAAAATGGATTTTTACCAAAGGACCTTCAAAATGACCCAAAAATCCAAAAAGTTTCCCAATACCCAAAGAACACTTCTCGTGACAATCCAAAGAAAATTCCTGAACCATACTAAATTATTTTCAGTTTAGAAAAAATGACAAAAGGGTCCAAAATTTGACAAAAAGAGGCAAAAAAGTCTATAAATAGAAGCTAGCAACTCATTATAACCATTGCTAATTGAGAAATTGACTAAAATCCAAAAATACCCCTTTGTGAAAAGAGTTGATTCTGGGAGCCTCAGTGGATGAAACGACCATCTGCTTGGACCAAGTATTCACTACCCCCTCTTGCAATTTAATTATTTCTTTATGCATTTAAGTTCATTTTTTGGGGGGGTGTCGACCTTTAAAAGGTTGGCCCTACATCCACGCGGGCTGTCTTATGACATCCCAAGTGTACATGCAGGCTGCCTTATGACAACCTAAGTGTACATGCTACTGTGAGCACTATAGCCCGTGTGGACCTTCCTTTTAGTGTAAAAAATAAAAAAAAATCAAGAGTTAACCCTCTTGAACTTTGTCTATTTGTAGGATGTATGTTCACTGGAGGGAAAGAGAGCATGAGGATATTGATGTGTTGGTCGATGAGGATCCTGATGCTCTTGCCACATTGTTGCAGTGTGGTTTGTTAAAGTTTTTACATTGTCCTTTCATGCGAGCACAACCTAGGCTACTGAACGCCTTGGTGGATTATTGGCATCTTGACGCAGAGGCATTTATGCTAGAGGGGCAGTCGCTGGCTCCAATGACAGAGGATGTATACTTTCAGACTGGCCTCTCAAGGAGAGGGGAACTAGTCAATTTTTATACCTTTCCCTCCGGGCCTCACAACATATCAGAGTTGATTGGACTCCATTGTGAAGCCGACATTGACAGAACGAGCTCACAAGTGCCGATAAGAAAGATCTCAAACTTATCACTGAAAGTGATAGTGTTTCTCATTGGGAGGATTACTGGGTCTGCATCTTTGCATCAGGCTTCCCGTGTGCACATGAATTGTGCATTTCAGTGCTTAAATGAATAAATATTTGACTAGAGCACCACCTTACTAGATTGTATGAAGAGGAAATTAACAGAGTAACGAATGTGGAATTAGAGGAACTTTGGGTTTGGGATGATTCTTTGTGCTTTCTTGTTTTAGAGAGTGCCTAGTTTTAGTCCTAGAGAGACTATACGAGGGCATGAGGCCTCTCACCCCGCCCTATGCAGATGGGTGACATTGTTGCCACGACAGGGGGAGGGAGGACCATTGAGGCCTTCGATGACAAGTTCTTTGCTTGGTGGTCACGACATATTCCTATCATAGAGGACTACCTCTATGCCGGGATTGAATTCTCTAGAGACCCTGAGATACTAGTACCTCCCAGAGAGTAGCAAGGAGAGATGGGTAATTTTTCTTCGTTTTTGTTTGTTTGTTAAATATATGTAATTTTTATGTTTTTTTTTTTATATCATTTTTTTTCATATACACTAGAGTATATGACAGATCTGTGTTTGTTATGTGCAGATGTGGTGCCAGTGCGACCAGGGGACTATGCGAGGAACATGAAACATCCTCAACTAGAGGCCACCCTAGCCACAGTCGACAGACCAACAACAGCAGGAGGACCTCCAGCCAGTGAGGCTGAGAGAGTTTTGAGACGAGTAGAGAAAAACTTTACCTCGTTCACTCGCATAGTCCCCATGGCAGAGATCGAGGATTTTCCATTGTCTATGTAGCCTCATGTAGTGGGGGCACCATGGACGTGGGTCTGACTTTTTCGGTGTTTGGCAAACACTGTTGATCATTACAATAGGGCCAACAAGCCCAGTCCTTAGTTAGGCTGGACTTTTCACGTGCTAAGGGCACTATTTGTATATTTTTTAGGGCATAAGCCCCATGACTCGTTACTGGACGTATTTTTGAGGTGCTTGCACCCGTACATGTACTCTGATATTTTGGATATTATGTATGCATTTTTATGTCTTTTTTATGTGTTTATGGATTACATTTATCAAAATATTTACATGTGCATGTGTGTGATTTTATTTACATGTGTGCAATATGCCAATCTAATACATGATTAGCTAGGGCATCTGTAACTTGAGTCAATCTCCTAGGAACATGGATATACATAATGTAATCAAAGCTTCATTCTAAGAAACGTACCCTAAGGAACCGTCGGTGTAGAGTAGGATCATAAATGTGGTACACTCCATTTAACTAAGAAACAACCAGTTGAGCGTCTAAATATACCCGGAGATGAGAAATACCATGCGACAAAGAATCACACAACAACTCTAGAACTGCACTATATTCGACAACATTGTTTGTGGTGTCACCTAAACAGATACCTCCTGAAGATAACAACTGGCCTTGAGGTGTGTAAATTACCCAAGATACAGAAGCAAGCCTCCGAGTGTGTCGTCTAGCGCCATCCGCAAACCCAACGAACACCTCCGATTCACTTGACATCTACCATAGTGAAAAAAAAGACATCAAAACAACACATCCATAAAACCACAAAGGGTGAAGACTAAAAAATGAAAATGTACAGGAACTATACATATGTTACAAAAAGTTACCCAAGGTGACCTGCCTATGAGTAATACTTCTTAAGGTAGAGCCCATTTCTTGGCTCTGCCAAAGCATTTCCCTCAAAATCTACTAGACGATAAGCGCCCTTTTTTAGAACCTCTTTTACGATGAAAGGTCTGAACCACATGGGTTTGAAATGGCCTTCTCCCAGGGGGACCTTATCTTGGTCATAGACCAGGATAAGGTTTCCTTCCACGACAATATGAAGACGAACAGACTGATCATACTGACACTTGAATTTTCGTTTGTGAGCTTTGTTAGCTAAGGCCGCATCACAATGCTACTCATTGAGATGCTCGAGATATAATAAACACTCTTCAAACGGTGAAGTGTCTGACAATAATTGTACTACCAACTTTAAATATGGGATCTGGCATTCTATGGGCAACACTGCTTCCAACCCGTAAACAAGTTGAAAATGTGAGAAATCGGTTGCAGTCTTAACAGACGTTCGGTAGGCACATAATGCCGAGTATAAAATCAAATGCCAATTTGACTTGGCTGAATTGATCGTTCGTTGTAGGATGGTCTTAAGAGATTTATTGACAGCTTCCACCTGACCATTCGCTTGAGGGTAGTAGGGTGATGAATGTTCTTGCCTCAACCCAAGCTTTGATGTTAACTCGATCATCATTGTGTTCTGAAAGTGACTGCCATGGTCAGTGACAATCTCTCTCGAGACGCCGAACCGTGCTATAATTTGGTTAAACAAAAAGAGGGTGGCAGTCTTGCCATCATCTTTGAATGTTGGCATAGATTCAACCCACTTGGTGAAGTAGTCTATTGCTACAATGATATAACGATGCCCCCTTGTTAAAGGAGGTTTGTAAGTAGTGTAATCTATCACCCACTTGGTGAAGGGGCCAATGGTGATGACGGGAAACATGGGAGCATGATGTGCCCTCATCTTCTGTGAGAATATTTGACACGGGTGGAACTTCTTGACTGATGCGATACAATCTTTGATTAGTGTCAGCCAGAAGTAACTAGCTCGTAAAATATTTTGGGTTGTTCAACCCAAAAAGAATGACTGCCACATGCTCCAATATGGAAATCATTAAGCACGATTTCTTCTTCTTCATGAGTGAGGCACCAATGAAGGATGCAATCTACACCTCGACGATACATAGTATCTTCGAGTATGAGATAGTTCTTGGCCTATGGCATATACGACGATGCTCATCATGAGAAGCAGAGGCAGGGAACTTCAAATTCTAGAGATAGACAAGTATATCTCCATACCAGGGGTCCGAAGATGCTATCAAAAACATGTCTCCTTGAATAGGTGACTCTTCGGGCATAACATCACCTGACTCGATCGAAAGTTCCGAGATGAGTTCTGCAAAGACCAGTGACTTTTTGGATTTCTCCGAAACAAAATCTAATTCAAATTCCTGGAGGAAAACTATCCATCTACTGATCTTTCTACCGATTACCCATCGTGTCAACATGTATTGAAACAGATTCACAATGGCAATGACGATGGTATTGCGAAACAAAATATAATGACAAAACTATTGGACATCATGAACTGCTGCCATGCAAGTTTTTTGATGTGAGAATAATTGAGTTCCGGTCCAACCAGGCCTCAACTCAGGTAATAAATCACATATTCTGAGAGAAAATCATCCTCCTGAACTAAGACCATGTCGATGGTCGACTCTGCGGAAACCAAGTACAATAAGAAATCTTTGTTATAATTGGGTGGCCGAAGTAGAGGGGCAGTCATGAGGGCATGTTTCAATGCTTCGAAGGAGTGTTGAGTGGCTTCATCCCAATGAAAAGAAATGTCTTTCTTTAGTAAATGCATAAAGCCCTTTGTGATCTCGGCATAGTTCACGATGAAACGCCGCAAAAAGTTCACTTTTCCCTGTAAACTTTGAAGTTGAAGGATTGTACGTGGGGGAGGCAACTGAATTATTGCCTCAACCTTGAGAGGATCGACCATGATCCCTGTTGTTGAAACTATGAAACCCAGCAGGTGACCCAACGTCACGCAAAAACTGCATTTGTTGGGATTCAAGGGAATTCGGAAGTAGTGACATCGCTCAAAGATAATTCGGAGGTGTGTGGGATGATCAATTCTCTTACGATATTGTGATGCTAAATCATCTAGGTAGGCCTCGATGATATGTTTGAGATTGTGGAAAGAAAAATACATGGCCCGTTGAAAGGTAGCTCCAGCATTTTTCAGACCAAAAGGCATCTTACGATATGCGAATGTACCCCATGTACAAATGAATGCTATTTTGTGTTGGTCTTCGGGTTTGATTTGTATTTGATTATATCCTGAAAAACCATCCATGAAAGAAACGGCCTCGCAATCTGTGCATTCATCGACTATTTGGTCAATAAATGGTGTGGGGAAATTATCTTTTGGACAGGCTTTGTTCAAATCATGGAAGTCTGTACATACGTGAATCGTACCCTACTTTTTGTCAATCGACATGGGGTTTGACACCCATTGGGTCAAATGGATGGGGTAGATAAAATCAGCCTTAAGCAGTTTCTCTACGTCAACCTTAATAGCTACTGCTTTCTTAGGATTAATCAGATGAAGCTTCTTCCGACTCGGCTTAGTGTCAGGATAAGTCGTGATTTTGTGTTCAACAATTTTTGAATCGATGCTTGGCATTTCTTCGTAAGACCAAGCAAAAATGTCACAGAATTCCTTAAATAAATCCATGTAGATTCAAATCTCTTCAGGGGAGCAGTTAGCTCCGACGAAAACATTCTCCATGACGCCAGAGGTTCTGGAGATGTTAATAGGTATAGTTTCGGAAATGGTTGCCATATTACCCTCGGCATAAACAACATGTGTAGCTAAAGGATTGATAGGACAAGACCTGTCTCTAGTCATAGTCAAAGTGAATTCCCCTGCTTCAATTCTACTTAACTCTAGGAGGAAATAAGATCTGTGATGGAGATCGTCCCAGGGTTTGTCTAGACTAGTCATTGCTTCAATGATTGCTTCATCTGAGGGCAAGACTAAGTCTAAAGAATCTGTATCAGCGAGGGAACCTTGAGCCCAAATAGGCTCTAGAATCAGATCTAACTCTTGTGTAGGAGTCAGAGCAGGGTCAGTGGAAACTTGATAGACTAAAGAGTATGCCACTTCTGCCGCAGACAAGGGCATGGACATACCATGGTACCCTGTCCCTTCCATTGTGGCCGATGGGGAAGGAAAAATCCACGGATCATTGAAGTAAGTAATGCGAAACGACGAAACTTGGAAAATATCAACCTTATGGTGGTCAGATATGAACTTAACATCACCTT
This sequence comes from Picea sitchensis, assembly GCA_010110895.2. NCBI lineage: Eukaryota > Viridiplantae > Streptophyta > Pinopsida > Pinales > Pinaceae > Picea > Picea sitchensis. The sequence goes on along the minus strand of SNQJ01S0005457.1, from coordinate 114,208 downwards.
GAGGAGGTGGGTAATTGAAAGTACCCATCAAAGGTGGGCACAAACCAACGCCTATGTTGATGATGCCGAGTTGAGGGTTATCAATCATTGGTACCACAGATGTCCCCAGTGAAGGGTTAGGACGAGAGAAAGACAATTGATCAATGTTCATGATCAGACCCTCAGGAAACAACAAGACCCAGAAAATTGTAGTGACTACTACTTGCATAGCATAGGTCCAACTCCTCCCTAACAAGAGATTGTAGTCAAGAGATGCCTTAGCCACTTCAACCTCGACACACACGATTTTCCCTCCTAACTGCACGGGAAAAGAGGAGATAATGCCATGTGGTCAGAACGAATGACCATCGAAAGCGGTAAGAAGAGTAGGTGATGGAGACAAAGAGGGGTGGCCAATGGCCTTCCAACATGCCAAAGACATTACACATGTTGAGGCACCCTCATCAACCACTGTGCGAAAAATGTTCCGAGAAAATTTTTTCATGGTTTAAGCCACTACTATCTAGAATGCTATGTGGTAAGGGAGATGAGGTTTTAAGTTGGTTGTATCAAGCATGATCGTACCTGAATTACAAGTCTCGGTGGATCCTAAAGTGGCTAATAGAGCCTTTCTCTAGGAAGGGCAGCTTTGGAGGACTTCCAAAGTAGACATCGCACAAGGGGTTTGAGACAAATCCTCCACCGCATAGTAGTTCTGGGCGGCCCTTGTGTTTGGGTTGTGAGAAGCTTTATTAAACACACCTTTTGGGATGCGTGTCATGGTTTCACCTAATGTATTCTCGATCTGGAGAGGAAGAGATGGGGTTTCATCTTATTTACCTTTCTCAGAGGTGCTTGTCTTGCTGTAATCATGTGCTCTAGTCGATATATAGGCATCACCTTTCATCATATACACATTTGCGGATGCAGGATTGTTTGAAGATAGAGGGGGTCCTTAACTGCCCCCTTTCGCACTTGTAGAGGCTTGAGTTAGATTTTGGCCATGTTGAAATGGGCTTGTTAACAAAGTAGGCTGCTGCCGTGACAATAAATTTTAGGCCTTTGCAAGCCGAGGGAAAAGGTGAGTCGGGTGGTCTTCCGCACACAGATTACACAGATACTTCAAATTCCTTTTTTCGGTTTTCCCCCCGCCAACATTATTAGTGGGTTTCTTATCCCCCTTACCCTTCTTACGTTTTTTCTTCTTTCCATAAGGCTTTTGGGTGGCCTTCATATTTGTCGATTGCACACTATGTACATCTGACGTTTGGGTAGGGGGAGCAGTCGGGACAATAGTCTGGCTGGCCGTTGTATGATGTATAGACATTTGCTGCAATTGTTTCGTTAGTTGTTTAGTGGGCTTTGTTTGTGTTGAACCAACAATACCATTGACATGTGGTCCATATCTCTGTCTAGTTTTATCAAGTATTGATCGTGGCGCATCCAACAAGATTTCATACAATAGACCAGACTGAGAATAAATTAACTCAAGTTGTTGAGATCGCATGCTTGCATCTTCTTCATAAAACACTCCCGACGTTGCGATGTCTTTGGATAACTGTGGGACCAAAGACTTAAGGAACCACTCAAGCAGGAATGTTGGTGGGACTAGCACCTTAATCAAACTCTTTTGGCATCTCCATTCTCGGATGTGATCATAGATATGGTCCACTTTTGTCTATTCGAAATTGGCCAGCAATTATGTGCCAGTGTTGTATCTCACAGGTAATTGGAAATGGTTTAGGAAATCCATTGCCAATTCGTCGAAGGAAGAGTATCTTGAGCGGTCAAGCTCAATGTACCATTTCACAACACTCCCATTGAGAGTACGTTGAAACAATCACAACTGTACGGAGTCATCTTTCAATGAATTAGACGAGCACCAAAGGTGAAAAGTAGTCACATGAACCCCTGAATCTTCATCAGGCTTGGCTTTGAACTTTGGTATGTCTGAAGGAAACTTCGTCGGCATATGGGTCCAATGTGGATCGTGACAGATAGGGTCATTCAACAACCTTGTTAAGTCTGGAAAATGCAAGGTTTCTAGGAAAGGTAGTTTGGGTTGTTGGTGAGAACCATGGAAAAAGGGGCCTGGAGTTTGACTGGCACCAAGTTGCTAGGAAAAGTTGTGTTGCTAGCCCGAGTTTTGGTAAAAACCATGGCCATTACTAGCGTATGGATTTTGCATTTGAGGAGACATCATTGGCTGATTCTCGAAATAGGACGTAGATGGTTGGGTGTGCATTACATTCGGAGGGCTTTGGGAAGGTTTTCGCATGTCGATCCCATGGGCATAGGTATTGCACCTTGCTCGGGGTTCCATTGGTTGTGAAAAGAGTTTCCCCTGATTGGAATTCCTGATGAGGGAACTAATCCCTACCAAGAAATCCAAGGTTCTGGTGCGGAAGAAGTTCCTGGGTTTTCCCCCTATGCAGGAATAGTACCCTGCATAGGATTAGGTTGTCCATAACCAGGGTTTCCCCCAGTCGAGAAAGAAATTGATGAGAAAACATTGTTACCAAATGCACCGAACAAATAAAATCATGTTGAACCTATAGAAATATTATGAGAAGGTGGTCCTTGACTCCCTGCTCAAAATGAACTATGGTGTGCATTTGGCCTGACGAAATGCTGGTGGGCATCGCTGAGCGAAGGGGACGAAGGAGGTATATGACCTACTCCGTAAGGGAAAGCATTAAAGAGAGATGAAGTGCCCCCCATAGGTCCTTGCAGAGGAGCATTAGAGCTCCCTTCCCCCAGACCTAAAGTCTGTAAAGTGGAGTAGGAAAGTACAGGACTTGTACCTGAGCTAGGCATCCCATATGAGAACGGAGGGCCTGTCGCACTTTGTGTGAAAGGAGCAGTGGCCGTTGCCAAAGATGGGATCGGACCACTGCTCGAGGTAGAGGCAGTCGAGACCATGGTGGCTCGGACCAACGATGGTGGGTTAGGAGGTGGAACACCCCATGTGGTGACAGCGGTAGTGGGAATAGAAGAATTCCCAGAAGAAGTGGTAGTGTTTGTTTCCATTGTTGCATGTGAAACTGTCTGGTGATCGTAAGGATAAATATGTACATTGATGGGCATTGAAAGATCAGTGGTTGGAGTTTTAGATGGACTAAGAGATTTCGTTCCAAGTTCTAAAATGGTTGGTTCCTCTGGATGTTGGCCGGGCATAGTTTCCTGTGACCCAGTCGCTTCAAAATACCCTTGTTGGTCTAGCTTTCGCCTTAGTGGTGGCGATGGTGGCTCCAGTGTAACTGGTGGTAGGCCAAGAAGCCTTCGTGACTGGTGGAGCTCGTGATCCTCCACTATGTAAGAATATCAAAGACACACTAGGTATTTCTATTCGTTCAAAAACAACACACACTAGAAAAAGTACCTACGAGATAAAACAAGCAATGACTAAAATAGTTGGAAGAATAGTTACAACAACCAACACTATAGCAACTTATTGGTGCACGTGCAACTCGAATACGGAATCACCCTCCAGGTATACTCTGCAAAGTGTGGCCCGATGTTTGTCCTAGGTACTGCAGTCTACCCCTGTAGTCACCTGTGTAAGTCCCTAAAATAATGGCAACTAGGTTGCCAGCGTGTGAACAATCACCAAGAGGGTACAGTCGACAGTCGGGTGGACCATAATGAGTAGGATATCAAGCCCGAAACTTGTCAAGGGTATCGAAATCAAGTGGTCCGAAAGACAACTGAGGACCTCGAATAGATTCGATACCCACGAAGCTCCATGGCAAATGCAATCAATGGAATTCCAAAACAAGCTCTCTATATGCGTTCCCCACTAGGCTTGGTCTAGCTTTGGAGGGGTTATCTCCACTACCTTTCTACACACGACCTCATGTTTAGCCCCTGTGTTAGAGGGGGGTCCCGGATAACTTTCACGATACTGGACTTTTAACACTCCCTAGCACAGAATCTTATGTACGTTTAGCAGCCTTGAAGAGTTTCCTCTCCAACCTAAATCAAGGCTCTAGCTTAGACTAGTTGATGGACCCTACAAACATAAAGTCTAGTTGATTTTAATTAATCATTAATTTTTTATGGCTTGTTATTTTGTTTCCATCTTTCCGGTTATGAAAGTGAAACTAGTGATGTTTTGAGAGACAAAAGAAAATATAAACAGAAAGATGGAAACAAAATAACTTCTTCTTGACAAAATTTTTAATCAACTTTTCAAACTAAATTTTTTTCTAAGATCTTTGAACAACAAACTCAAAATAGGATTTTTCTTGACTACAAGCTACTTATTGTCCTAAGTAAACAGGCAAGAACTTATGAAAGAAAAACTTTTCCCGGTTACTAATGCAAACCAACAACTACTTAACCAAGAAATAAAAGATTTTTTTTTATTTAATTCTCTCAAAGCAAAAAGGAAAAATGATGATAAGTAAAGACCAAGAAAAATTCTATCCCAAGCGCAGATTGCAAAGAGTCACTAACAATAAAACACTAGCTGATGAAATCAAACTCTCACACTTGTCTAAAAACCCTATGAAAGAAAAATTTGAGGAAAAAGTTTTAATGAAAAAGAATGCTATTGCTGTAATCAGACCTAAGTTGTCCACTGCTATGACAAAGACCAAGATTAAATCAAGGAAATCCAATATTGATAAGGAAGAGGATGACTACGTCTCCTTAAACAATTTTTTTTTCAACAGGCACGCTGCTGACAGTTCAAAAACCAATGTGTGCACGCGAGCTGTGTAAGGTCAGAGTGCGTGTACGTGCATGCAGGCCTTATACAGGCTGCGTGTACCTCTGCAATTCTTCAAAAATGAAAAAAAAAACAATCAAACACTGGTAGAGACTACTGGTATTGAGAACCAGAGTCCCTTGAAGACTTAGAAACTTACCTTGACAGAAAAGAAAAACAATTCAAGGAAAATTTCATAGAACAAGACCAATCTGAGGTGGTACCTAAGCTACAAAATACAAAAACAGAGACCAGAATGGGATCCAGAAAACCCCTGAGAAGGATCACTTCTAACAGAGGAGAGGATGTCTGCCTCTCTAAAAAACAAAATTCTGAACTCAGACACGCGATTGACACTTCATCAACTAGCGTGTGCACGCAGGCTGTGTGAAGGTAGGGCATGAGTACATGCATGCAAGCATTATATAGGCCGCGTGTACCTCTGTGACTTTCGTAAAATAAAAAGAAGCCAAGCAAAGAAAGCAAGGAATACTGGTATGTAAGACCAGAATCCCTACTAGTTGAGATTCTTGTAGAAACTCAGAAAAAAGGTGGTGAAACCAATTTAAAACTACCAAAAAAGTTTCCCCAGAAAACCCGAGAGATCCCCAGTACGGTCGCCAATTCTATTGTGGGTGGGAAATTCCTCCTACGAACTAGAACTAAGGGTTTTATCATGCATGCAGAAAATGACCATTTAAAGGCCTCTACTTTTTCCTATTCTCCCAACACAAAACCCCACATTCATGCAATACAAAGGTGCAAACAAGATTAGGTAACTCTACCTTAAATCCTTCATTTGATGTTGATCACTTTGCTTTCACTCGCTCCTTGACTGCAAGCCTCCTCCCAAAGATGACCTGCATTCACACATGGACAAATAAAGAGCTGGAAACATGCATTTCATATACTAATTACTGGGTTAGATGTGACAATATCATAAAATAAATACACAATTTGAACACATGATATGGTGGGACGAAAAAAGTATTCCTTTTTATATTAATCTTCACAAGAGTAAACTTTACAATATGTGGCTGACATTGCTCCTCGAACCTGGTCCTGGACTCCTCTTCACAATGCACCAACTACTCAACCTCACAATACAATTGCAAAAAATTGGGGCAAGGGCAATGCTAATTCGGGTAGATTTTCTTTACTATGATTCTCCTCCTTTCAAATGGGACCCACACCCCTTCTTTTATAGGCGAGAAGGAACTAGGTATTTGGTCGAGTGACTGGCCATGCATGGTCTAAAGGTTTAGTTAACTTACCCAAAATTGTGTGTTCCGTCAACAACTTTCCATTTTTCGTGCTTTTGTAGGTACACGTGAGCTGTAGTGGGTCATCTAGAGTGTACACGCTGGCTGTAGTGGAGTAGGGCGCATGGGCCTTTAAAAAGGTTGTTATTTAGTAATTTATTGGCCAAGAATGAATATGACATGGCTTGATGCCAGGTAAGCATGTATGGTGCAAATTAGGGTTATAACAGACGCTTATGCAAGTTTTGAGTAACTAATTTAAAACTCGGATTATGAATAGATGGGAAGGTATTTTTAAAAACTGGAGGAGGTTTTTGTTCATCACATACAAAAGAACAAAAACCTCTCTCATTTTTTCAAAATGTGTTATTTTTAGAGAGATATTATACATAGAAGTGGCGCTACCAAATGTTTAGAACTATTTTACAGCGGCACTATGAAATTTCCTGTAGCGGTCACGGTTTGGATATTCGCCTTGTTGGGAGGTTTCCACCTATCAAGGAGGATTAAAATGGATTCTCAAGGATAATTTATATGTCAAGGGACACATTAACCTAAGTTTTAGCTCCATCAAAGGCCTAATGCAGTGAGGTGGAAACAATTTATTAATGAGTTCCAACAAATTCCTGAAAATTAGTAGTTTGTTGGATTTTTGTCTCTTTGATTGTTGCCACCTATCTCCAAGGATTAGAATCCAATGGAGGAGATGGAATTCAACCTCCTAAGGATATTTGGATGCTATTTTATATTTAAGGAAGGAGAGAGATCTTGGAGAAGGTTTGGATTCATGAGCCAAGAGAGACGAGAGAGTTGTAGGAGGCACTTTTCCTGTGATCATTGTAATCCCGAGGGGCCTATGTTTTTGTAAACATTTCTATTATTGAAGGTTCATGATATCTATGTTATCAGATTGTATCTCTTGCTTTATTTTCCAATTTGTCTTCTTACTTGAATGAATTGTACATATTGAGGATCATGGTTGCCTTTGATTAATGGATTCTTGAGCATCTGAGGATCTGATGTATCTTGCCTATTAGTCACTATTTACATTCAAGTACCTTGAATTCATTTATGCAGAGAGGATCTCTGCCTTATAGATGTTCTTCTTTGTGTTATATTTTTCTTCCTTTATTCAATAAACCTTTATCTAATATGCAGTTTGATTGCATTTAATGAGAAGGGTGTTTGCTTGACTCCATAGCCCAATGGTCCATCATTGATTTACAACAACTTACTGTCCTTTCCCTTCCTTGTTTTATTTTTCTTAATCCACAAAACCAATCAAGCATTTGTATTTCTATGTTACCAAGATTACCCTCATTTGCAGTCTAGGAGTGACTCTTGGAGCGATAACATAAATGGCGCTGTTTCCGGGGACGAAAATGAAGACACCTTCCCTAGGTGAACTATGATGATTAGATCTAGCTTTGGATGGTGAACTGAAGCTAGACACTTTCACACTGCTTATATTTCACCATGGTGAATCCACTATTCATATATCTATTGGAGACTCCATTGTTTTGAAATGGACAAGATCCTAGCTCATAGGTATGCTTTCTGTGATTTTTCAAAGATAGCCGGTTTTCCAAATCTAGTGCCTAGTAGAGATGAATGGGAAGGTTGCCTTCCTAGGTTTAGAGGAGAGGATTGGGAAGTACCAACTGAGTTTTTATTAGACTTTCGTGAGTGCATGCTTAAGCTGAAATTTATACATGAAGATGCCCTCATCAAATTGTTTACATACTCTTTAGATGGAGCAGCTTGTAATTGGCGTAGATCACTCCCAGTTGCTTGTATTACTTCACTAATACATTTTCATGCTGCATTTCGTTTGTTTTGAAAAGAGAAATGTGCAGTTGATTTCCTTTATCAAGAATGTTATTATTAATTTGATTTGCTGAGTAAATGATCAAATAGTCTTAAAGAGTGTGCTGCAGTAGAAGACACTTTTCATTATGATCAAGAGGTTTGATGATATTCAAAGTGCTATCCAAGATGTAGATACTTTTGACATTGTATCAAATGTATCTACTGTTTTAAGTTGTCATGAAAATGAAATTGTTTCCTTTGAGTATTCAAATGATAAAGAAAAGATCTTTACTAAATCACATACAGAGCTTATTAGCAGCCAACCAATATATGATAATGAAGAAGATAGGGAAGAATTGAAGTAGCAGTTGGAATTCTCTTTATCCCCTATTGATGAGCAGAAAACTCCACGGATCAACGAGTAAATGTCTATCATTTTTATACCCACACTTGCAACAAACATCAAACAACATATGAGTAGCTTTAAAGTATATGAGGATCATCATTTTATAGATGAATCAACCTTCACAGAGGAGCAAGATGGTTTTCTTAACCAACTAGAAATGTCTTTTCATCAGTTTCATGATCTTGTGGATTTCTGCATAGAGTTATATTTTTCAAAGGTTTCTTATGATCTAGTTGTTGGTATGATTTCAGATCATAGTTGTAAGTATCCATTGCTTACTAAACTCTTGTTGAAAGCTTCATATCACTTGAAAATTATTTCGAACAATTGCATAGAAGGAGTTATTTTCATCAGTTCGATACTCATATGGCTGCATTGGAAGTATGACTTCAATTAAGCAAAGAAGCTCAGCTAGATAAATTAGTGTAGGTTGATGTACATAAATAAGCTCACTCCATGAGCACGTGATTTTTAGTTTGAATTTGTCTACAATGTGAGTTTAGTTTGTAGCTTATGATAGCGTTTTTATTTTTCTTAAGGGGTAGAGATATTTTCAGGAATACAATATGCAGAGATGAAATGGTTAAGGCACTAAAACTACAAGAGTTAATAGAGCCTCACATGGAGGTCTCTATCCCCCATGGAGCCTATGTTAGCACAAGAATTTGCAGCTAGAAGAGACCTACCTCTCCATAAGCAACTAAATAACCTCTATAGGCTAAACAAAGTCTTTCATCTCAAAATAGAAAGCTCAAGGCAGAATTACAAAAATTCAAGGATGAATTTGATCCGGATTTATGTAGGAACACAATGAAATACATAAATACACATAAACGCAGAGATGCAGCGGAAATAAGACTTCATTTCATTAATAACAAATGACT
>SNQJ01S0005457.1:48582-94036 GCA_010110895.2 Picea sitchensis | reverse complement strand
AAGGATGAAGATGCAGAAACATGGTTGTTGGGCATGAGAAAGTATTTTCAATTACACAATTATTCTTCCCATGTAGAGGGTAGAATTTCCATCTATCAACTCAAAGGAAAGGCATCCATGTAGTGGGATCAGCTTGTGTAGGTACAACACATTAAAGAGAAGAGCGTTACTTGGACGGAATTTAGGAAGTATTTTGAGAAGAAATACTCGACTAAGAGGTATTATGACAAGAAAATGAAAGAGTTCTTTGAACTCAAACTTGGAAGTATGACCATAGATTAATATGAAATAAGATTCCTAGAACTATTGAAGTATGTCTCCTTCATCAAGGATGAGACAGTTAAAATTCAAAGGTATTTGAGTGGATTTCCAGCATTCATCAGTGACAGAATACAATATGATGATCCCAAGACATTGGAAGAGACCGTAAGGCGAGATAAATGTCTATATGATCAGCAGAAAGCAGACCAACTTTCCAAAAATCTTGGGAAGACAAAAAGAAGTTCAAGGTGGATCAGAGGAAGAAAGGATTTAAACCATCATTCTTCAGAAATAGTCCACAGGGACCACCAACTTTTAAAGAGCCCAAAATGATAGAGGTAGAAGGCCAAAGGCCAATGAAACCACCTATTCAATGTTGGGGTTGTAAAGGAGATTATAGATTCAGAGATTGTCCTCACAGAGGTGAAAAAGGAAGGATTATTTATAGTGTACAACAAGCTAAAACAGTGGAGGACATGGGCAGAAATGTGCCAAGGATCTATGTAGCTCTGTATAACAAGCAAGAAAAATATCAATCACACATGATTAAAGTGGAAGGTATGATTAACAACCAAACCATTGCTATTTTAATTGATTCAGGAGCTAGTCATAGTTATATAGATCCTAAGATGGTAGAAAGTTTGCAATTTCCAAGAAGTAAGCATGGAAAATCTTGGTTGGTACAGTTGGCTACAAGAACCAAAATAAAGGTTAATGAGATGGTTAAGTCATGTCTCATGGACATGAATGGACTGAACACCAAGGTATATTTGAATATCTTACCCTTAGGTTCCTATGACTATTTAATTGGGATGGATTGGTTGGACCCACATCATGCTCTATTGGATTGTCATAAAAAAACATTCACTTTCTTGGATGAAGAAGGGAACCAAAGGAAAGTGCAGGGAATTCCCAGGGTAGTAACCGTTAGAGAAATTTCAGCATTGCAGCTGAAGAAATGTTATAGAAGAGGATGCCAAATATTTGCAGCTCATATGGAGGAGAGACCTGAAGACAAGGTGCCAAATTTGGAGAATTATGCAGCCCTGAAAGAGTTTGAAGATGTATTCAAGGAAGTACCAAGACTATCCCCAAGGAGAGACCTCAATTTTTCTATAAATTTGACACCAGGAGCAACTCCCGTGTCAAAGACTCCTTACAGAATGAGTACACCAGAATTGAAGGAGTTGAAAATGCAGCTTGAAGAACTTCTGAAGAAGGGGTATATACGCCCAAGTGTATCACCTTGGGGTGCCCCAGTCTTGTTTGTGAAAAATAAAGATGGAACGTTAAGATTGTGCATTGATTTCAGACAGTTGAATAAAGTGTCTGTAAAGAACAAGTATCCTCTTCCAAGGATTGATGATATTTTTGATCAATTGAAGGATGCAAAAATATTTTCAAAGATAGATCTTAGATCGGGATACCATCAGGTAACAATTAAGGAGGAGGATATCAAAAAGACCACCTTCAGGACAAGGTATGGTCGTTATGATTTCACAGTGGTGCCATTTGGGTTGTGAAATGCACTAGTTGTTTTCATGTACTTAATGAATGGTGTTTTCCGAGAATATTTAGACAAGTTTGTCATTGTATTTTTGGATGAAATTATTATATACTCTAAGACAGAAGAAGAGCATGAACATCATTTTAGGATGGTGTTGCAAGTATTAAGGGAGCATTAGTTGTATGCCAAATTGAGCAAGTGCTCATTTTATCATAAACAAATTCATTATTTGGGGCATATCATCTCAAAAGATGGGATAGCAATGGACCCTGAGAAGATTGAAGCCATTAGAGAATGGTCAGCACCAAAGAAGGTGACAGAGGTCAGATCATTCATGGGACTTGCAAGCTACTAGAGGATATTCGTTGGAGGATTCTCTAGGATAATCCACCCAATCACTTCCTTGCAAAGAAAAGGTATGAAGTTTCAATGGACGTCAGACTGTGAAAGGAGTTTCCAACATTTGAAACAATTATTGACTAGAGCTCCAATACTAAGGATTGCAGACCCAAATAAATATTTCATTGTATGCATAGATGGATGCAATGAAGGACTTGGTGGAGTCCTAAGCCAAAATGGATTTGTGATATGTTATGAATCAGGGAAGTTGAAGGATCATGAAAGAAACTATGCCAATCATGATTTGGAGTTGGCAGCCATAGTGCATGCCCTAAGGAAATGGAGACACAACCAAATGGGAAAAAGGTTTGAGTTAAGAACTGACCACAATGGTTTGAAATATTTATTTGATCAACCAAATCTAAATTCTAGACAAAGCAAATGGTTAGAATTTTTAAGTGAATATGACTTTGATATAAATCATATCAAAGGGAAACAAAATAAAGTGGCGGATGCACTCAGCAGGAGGGTGCATGAGCTTCATGCTACAACCATCGGCATGTATCAAATTGATGTTAAATTTTTTTTTCTTGAGGCTACAAATACAGACCTACAATACAAAGAATTGATAACAAAACTACAGCAAGGTAAGACACCACATAAGATGGATATTTATAAGTTGGGAGTAGATGGAATACTGCTGCACAAGAACAAAATTTTTGTACCAAATGTCCAGGACTTGAAACGTATAATTTTGCATGAGATGCATAATTCTTCTTATGCAGGGCACATTGGATATCAAAAAACCGTAGCAGCAGTCAAGAGCCAATACTTTTGGCCAGGTATGAAGAGAGAAATTGCAGAATACATTGCTAGGTGTATGGAATGCCAAAAAGTTAAAACAGAGCATAGGCACCTGGCAGGATTGCTGCAACCTTTGCCCATTCTTGAATGGAAGTGGGAAGTGGTGACAATGGATTTTATTACAGGATTGCCTAGAACAGGCAAGCTATATGATTCAATTATGGTAGTGGTGGACAAGCTTACAAAAGCTGCTCATTTTATTCCACTAAAAAACTACTCACAAAGCAGCAGATGTTGCTGATATTTTCATGAAGGAAGTGGCACAATTGAATAAAATTCCTAAAACGATTGTGTCTGATAGAGACCCTAAATTCACCTCGAATTTATGGAAAGGATTGTTTAAAGGATTCAGAATGAATTTGAACTTTAGTATAGCTTAGCATCCTGAGACTAATGGATAGACAGAGAGGGTGAATAGAGTGATAGAAGATATGTTGAGAATGTATGTGATGGATAAACCATCAAAATGGGAAGATTACCTACCTTTAGTAGAATTCGCTTATAACAATGGGTATCAGGCATCATTGAAAATGATCCCATTTGAAGCACTTTATGATAGAAGGTGAAAAAATCTAGTAAGCTGGGATAATCCAACTGATAGAACAGTAGTCGAGCTAGAGTTGCTCAAGGAGACGGAGGACTAGATGTTAAAAATTAAGCAGAATTTGAAAACTGCCCAAGACAAACAGAAAAGTATGTTGATAAAAACAAAATACACAGAGAATTCAAAGTGGGTGATCATGTTTTCCTGAAAGTAAAAGCTAACAGAAGTTCCCTGAAGCTGGGAAGCTGCACCAAGTTGGCAGCCAGATTTTGTGGACCATTTGAAATCCTAGAGAGGATTGGTCTCATTGCTTATATGAGTGCATTGCCTGCATCTATGTCTGTTCATAATGTATTCCATGTATCATTGCTAAAGAAATACATACCTGATGCTAATCATGTTATTGATTGGAATGTTATTCAGGTGGAGCAAGAAGGTGCTTTCCAAGTGCATCCGGTGCGCATCCTGGATTGAAAAATCAAACAACTCCGGAATAGAGCCATAGGGCTTGTAAAGGTCCAATGGACCTGGTACGGACCTGAAGATGTTACTTGGGAGCATGAAGATGCAATGTGGGTAGAATACTCACATCTTTTTGAATAATTTTGAGAATTTTGTTGTATATGGGTACATGATTCACTGAGGACAGTGCATAAATAAGGGGAGGGGATTGTAATATCCCTCAGCTGAACCCAAATGTAAATATAATCCAAGTATATTTAAGCTAGTGAACTGTTTAGACATCAATTTTGTAATACACCTTTCATGTCATGGTGTGTGCATATACTGTGCAGTAGATGGATGTAATGTGTACATTTTTGAATACCACACATAGTAACTAAGGTGCGCGCAACCTTAAAGACATAGGATACAACGTGCAATAACTAAAGAGCATGCAACCTTGAGGTCAGCGGATACCACGTGCAGTAACTAAAGTGCACGCAATATTAAGGTCAAGGAACCTTTGTGTATATAATATGAATTATAGGCTGGTGATCCAGTATTATAAGCCAGAATGCTTATGTCTTGGAATTAGGCTAGCGCGCCTAGATGTTAAAGGATAGAGTGCCTATTTTGTATATATCTCATGATTAATATAAAAATACATCACTGTGCGTAAACTGAACACGATAAAAGAGAAGGGGAACTAGATTCCACCAAATAGGGAAAGAGAGGGCCTAAAGTTAAGAACAGGGCTAAGCTAGAGAGCTTAAAGATGAAAAGAAATATTATATTAATATTTCTTAAAAACATCAAGTACAGATAATTAATTTATCCTAAGTCCTAAAGTAGGGGACAAGTGTATCAGAGTAGCTTCCAACATGTCAAGTGTCAAGTTGGAGACATGCATACTTATTGCTGAGACTTAGTTCCTTTGGGGGGGGATTGACCATTGTGAAGAGGAGAATCTTACCATTTTTTTCCTTCGACCAGAGAACTAGTATCCAGGATACATTCCATCAGTCCTTGAGCTACCTCATATCTTCCTACCACCATACCCAGACTAGATTGATATCCATTCCTATTGGTGTACCTATCATCTTGGGAGCAGGATTGAAGAGGCAGGTTGTCAGGCCCATGAGAAATTATTTGAGTGAGGGAATTGCTGAGGATCGATTTGATGAAGGTGATAAAATGCGGCTACAACGCTCTAAGACTTTCGATATAGCCTGTTGTTGAAGCCCTGGAAGGGAAGTGGGGCAGCCGAAGGATTGTTGAACAGAGAAGGGGCACACTTCCTTGGGTGGGACAAGCATGTGGGGAAGGAGAGGCTATAGGCTGTGGTTGAGTGAACACCTAAGAGGGAGCCTTTCTGGTTGACCGTGAACCTTTAGTCAAGTTAGGAATCCCTTTCCCGGGTGGAGTCTAGTCCCAACTCGGGGGTGAGTCACTATTGAGAGTGACGAACAGTGTAGTCTAAGGTTGGGAGGTTTGTGGACGGTCTGCACGCAGTTGGTGACATTCTTACCAAGATAAGTACCATTTATGTGTTTAATTCCATGCTGCATTGTCATTTATGTGTTATTTTATGGGTTTTATTGCTTGTGTGAGCATAACTGTCTGTATGTTTAAGGATATACCCTGTATACGCTGCATGTCTGTGTTCATTGTTAAATCAGTCTGAAAATTGTATATTTACAGAAAAAAACTTCTTGTTTATCTTTTATAAGTGAAGCTTCCACTAGAACATTGTATGTATATGTTTAATTGCATGCAGTTCAGTATGTATGTATTCCTATGTGTGTATATATGTATTTAGAGAGAGAGAAAAAAATAAATTTATGTGACATACCTCATTTGAATACTGGGTGTTACATTATGTTGTCAGAACTAAGCTAAGTGTCTGAGTAAGTGACATTCCCCAGTCAGTGGGTGGACGTGGTGTGTTACATAATTAGACTCTGCAACATTTAATAGTGGAATGGTTCTCCAGATCTATCGATCTCGCCAAATAATCGATGAGATTTACGTAGTGATTAACATGATATCTTATTATGAAAATTCCTCCTTCAGTTTAAACACTCTCTTTTTGTATTTTATTTTACTAGATGAGTTTGATAAAAAGATGTGTGTTGGTATAAACCAGCTGGAAAAAGGGGAAATATTAACTGCCAAAGAAGACTGAGCTTGGGATAAATTGTGTGCTCAAGCATCCAGACAAATATTTTCACAACTGTGACAAGCCTAGTACTAATACATTGACTTGCTAGTATTTCAATTATTGATTGAGATACAATTATCGAAAGAAAACATACATGCAATAAAACGATGGCAAGAAAAATATATTCCATAGCTCTAATCATTAATCACACATTTAACACAACGATTTGCTTTCCATCATTAGAGACATGAACTATAAAAACATTGAATCAGCTAACTTATCAATAGATTTAGAAAACTTTTACTCATTACAACATCCATTCACGAGATAAAGTCAAAAGTAGTTCCTCAGATCCAATCACACACTCCTTTGATGAAAAACATAAGTTTGTCTCATGTCCTAAACAAGACTTCTCAATTAAGGTAGTTCGAAAATAGTTCTTTACAATTCCAAAAATGAGTGTCTTTGCAAAAACCATCAACCTTTTCTAATAGGTCGATCCTCTTATTTATAACAAATTATTAACTAAAAATAACTATCAAAAGTGCAAGATAAGTAAAACAAAACATCGCCACATGATGCTTTCATCTCTCAATATTCTAAGAGTCATCAAATGGTTTCACTTGAGTGGATGACTCTTCTCATATTCTGACCATTTGATGAAGAATTACTCGCATGTGTTGGCATACGAGAATCTGTGTTGGTCCATCGGGGCCGAAATGATCTCCTTTATCTCCACTGCCCGTGTTCGATACTTGAATACTTTAACACTTAATTGTTGTAAAACTGTCCAAGCCTTGATCAGGTGCTCCATGAACTGTTGTACTTGACCTGGTGCCATGTTCTTCACCTTTTCTATCTCTGTAGTCCACGATGAGTCTTGTTTTGCATGTAGTTTAACTATGTCATGCAAGTCGACAAAGTCCTCAGGTGCGCTGAATTCTAGGAGACCGATGTCTCTCATCGTCCGATTGATCTTAGTCTATATCCTTTCGAAATCCATTCATTTCTCTTGGATCTCCCGCTGAGGTTCTTGGGCCATATTCACCTAGTATTCAACCGATTTCCTTATATGGTCAATGCCACTATCCCTTAGCACCCGAATTCCGTGCTCTTCGGTGTCTCGACCCTTTTGAACCATGCTGATGTAATCAATTCTTTCCACCACTTGGTGGGCATTCTCATACCATATTTCCATGTCTTTTCATGTTTCCAGTTCCATAAGGGTGTCTTCTTGAAATTCATATATCCCTGCAGTGAAAAGGTGTCACTCACTTGTGAATTTGTTGTAGGCATCTTGGAACTCACTCCTCAAAAACATCGTGGCTTGTGTGGAGTCCTGATAGCATTTCGTCAGGTGGCGTAGATGTTCCAACTCCTTTAGCTTAGTGAACAAATCCTCTTCATATTTTATTTCTCTATCTAGGATGGCATCTGTGATTTCCCTCCCCGCGCTGATAATCTCGGACGTCTTAGCATGCTCTGTGCTGATTAATTTCTCCTCTGTGAGGATGAGGATGGAACTGTCCAAAGTAAGACTCCTCTTCTTAGTGGTTCTCTTCCTAATGGATTTCATTTTTTGGTCATAGGCGATGGATTGTATACTGGCGACCTCGTCCACAGGTTTGGGGATTTGTTGTTCTCCCCAAGTAAGAGTGTTTCCCAGGCTCCCAACGGTGTATATTTGTTCAAGATTGGGTTCCTGAACCTCTTCTGTATGTCCCAAAAGCTCAAACTCTATTTGTTTCTCATCGGGGGGTAAAGTATTGGAAAAAAATGATGAATCATGGGTAGGATCGACACTTACTTGGTGATTGGCTGTCGAGAGGTCAATTTCTTGTTGTGGAATTTCTTCCCATTGTTCGCCTGATCCTCGTTCATCCCTCGAGCCATCCATTGGGATTCCTAGTATGTCAAGTGGCTCATCGTCCAAGGAAATCTCCACCTCATGCTCATTCTACTGACGACTCTGAATTGGTACATCGGGACCTGGAGTGGATTCTTCCTTAGGTTCTTTCTCCTTTGTAATTTGCATTGGAGTGATTAGGGATGCCTCTGAACTATCCTCCCCTCATGATCTGATCTATGGTGGCGACACTTCAGGGTTTTCTGACCCGGTGATTTCTTCAATCTGTATCGGCTCTGGGCCACTTGGTCCTCCTCGAATTTATATTGGGTTATCGGCAGGAACCCTCATCATCTCTATGAGATTTGGGTCATTATGGATCTGATCAATGACTCTCTGTGCCTATTCCATAAAGAGAAATCCCCTTGTCCGTGCCTCTAGTGTCAAGAGCAGTCCCCTTCTCTGTGCCTTTGTTGTCTCTACCGCTCTAATTTCCTCCCTGGATCTGAGGGCCTCTTGAGCCGACTGGTCTATTGTTTCCAAATGTTCATCCATTCTCATGGCCTTGAACCTGGTCATGTTTAGGTTGGTCATCCTCTACACTACATCCTCCTAGTTCTAAGCGAATTCTGTGAAAAATTTGTCCTTGAATTTGTCATGCGCGTATGGCCAATAGAACAATACCTGTGAAGCATGTTGGGGAACCAGGCCTTTAGGGTCGTGCTTGTGAAATTGGCTTGTCAGGAACCTGAATTTGAGTTGGCTCAACCCTTCTTGTTTGGCTTGAGCAGTGTCCTTTACTAGGTAGAACCCCACATGGAAATCGTAGGGTATGAAAGCCCGCTTCTTGTCTTTGACTAATGTGGCATTGTATCCCTACAGGATAGTTTGATAGAAGATTTCTCCTACAACGAGCTGGTCTGGGACATGAGTGGGTAGGATATGTGGTGCTCCGGTGGCCCTGAACACCCTGGTGTAGGTTGAGTGTTCATCCAAGTACCAATGGCCTACCTTGGCTATCATCTTCTTGTATGTGGTCGATAGTCTTGGGCATTCCTTATTAAAAATAATAAAGTAAATGCAAGCGATGAATTCATCGCATATGAGTGCATAAGACTTCTTCTACCTGTTCTCCCAAAGTATGCTGAAGTAGATGTGAACTGAGAGCTCTGCAACATGCCATCTTAGATTCATGTCGACAAATATGTTTCTTGTGCACATGACGTCGAGAAGGTACGAGGCCATGTAGAAAGTGGGTGCCTCCCCTTCCGTCAACATTTGATCCTATTATACACAGATGCTCAATTGTTTAGAAATTATTTCTCCCCAGTTGAAGCTGCTCCCAGAGATCACCATTGTGTAAGCCAAGAGCATCCATGCCTTCGAAAATTTGGAGCAGTCCTTCTCTCCATATAGTCCGAAAACGAGAGCCATCAAATAGATGTATGGCTCCCTCAAGTTAATTATCCCATACCAGCCATTGATCAGGTTGGTAAACTTCTTTTCCTCCCTCCACCATGAGGCCATCACCCAGCTAGTGTCGTGGTGTTCATAGAACTTCACCACGAATTATGTGTTTAGCCGCTCCTCTGGGTATCTGAGTTTGTAATATTTCTAAACTTCTATTGGGAGGAAAAATCCAACACACCTGACATTATCATCATTGATTAAACATTTTTTTGTGTATGTATGGTCGATTAGCCACTTCAGGACCTCTATGCAAGGGAAAATCGGGGTTCCACTGGCCACCATGTGTAAATATGACCGCCCAATGTTCAGGAACACCTGGTCATCGAGCGCCCTTACGTCCAAGTCACTGTGTGGGATATATTCTGGGTATTCTTCTCATCTAATTCTGTTGAATAGATCCCCCCACTGTGGGAGCACAAATTTGGATCCAGTGCTCACTTCTGTATCACCGAAGGTCGGAGGCTGGAAAAAATATTTCTTTGTTGATGTTTTAATGATAGGATCCACCCTGGGAGCATACTCCAACTGCCTTACGATCCCCACAGAAGAACCTTCACCTGTTTCATCTTCTTTTAGGTCAGGTGATCTCAACGAGAGTCTGGTGGTTTGATTTCTCAGCGACATCTTACCTACAACTATAACATAGTTTAGAGACTATGCAAGAAAATTGGATGCGAATATGAATTACAACCAATGAATTGACAAACTTGAACACATAACTATGTGACTTGTTTAACCTGGTTTTGATAACATGAATATCAACACAGTCTCGAGACGCTTGCTCTGCTTCTTTAGATTCTCTTGAATTTAAACTTGTGCATAGAATGAATTTGCATTACAACCATTCTAGATATTTTAAACAGGGATGAACTTACCTTGTCACATTAGCCATTCAATTTGGGTTATGTGTGTGATTTCATTAACTCTGCTGACATATCTTCAAATATGTTTTAAATTAAATTCATCATGGATTAACGGCGTGGGTGTGGATTGTAACACTGCCTATCAGCAGTTTCAAATTATTGTTGTTCTATCGGCGAATGAGGTAGAAATAAATGCGGGATGAAGCATTAAGTGGTTTATTAAATGTCAGAATCTGATCATATCTTATGCCAAAAATGTCCCATCATTTCACTTGTTCGGTTGGTGGATTAGGGGTCAAGATTGTGCTTAAAACATTTTTGCTGATATCCCCTTGGACACATTCCGACGTCGATCGATATTGCCATACAGAGATGACATGGTGAAGCTAACTAGGAGGCATGACTAGGACCCAAGGGAACCTTAGTATGACTTGAGATGAAACTAGGCTCGACAACCCCCTTACGTGGTAATGACACATGGCGTTCGAGACTGACGCCTTGATTTATTCATGTTAATCGGATTAGGGACTTTCCTTAAGCTGTTTATTATAAAACCAAATCCTAGCTTACCAACACCAAAAAGTATCAGGGATCAACGATCGATGATAAACTTACCCAAATGCTCTTGGATCAACTCTCTTGAAAAATTTCCGATGCCGAAATGCATCAGGGATTGACGATTGGAGATAACTTTATCGTGGTTGAAATGTTTGTTGTGATCCTTCTATATTTTCCCCGATCCCGATAAAGTGCATTGGGCATTGGCTATCGATGATTTATTTATGTCTTTTGTTAATGTTTATCTTCCTCGTATTTTACCAATGCCGAAGGGGATTGACTATCTCTCAAACCTTTATGCGAAAAAATTACGTAAACCAAAACTACCTTCTGTCGATGTTGATGAGGATCGACGCTCGACGACTATTGTTTTCTATGTGGTTCCTTTACTTACTTGAATTCTTTTCAACGTTGGATATGAGTGCATTAGGTGCAGTGTTTTGTTGCCAATTATTAATTCGAGTGTTAAGGTACTTTAGACATGAGGTTTCACAAGTTCAAAATAAACTAGACTTAGGTGATAAGGGACATGAAAACAAGCAAAGATAAACCACTTCCCATATAGAAATCAAGTCAAACAAATGAAGAAAATAAGTGGTACCCAAAAAGTGACAAAATTTGATAAGGCTTTTTAGGGTGTGTTGATTGATAAACAAATGGCGACTTACTGGGTGAAATCAGAATTTCTGTTCCTACCTCGGGCTTAGCTGATGCAAAAGCTGGTTAAGAACTTAACTAGTCTTGATCATAGCCTCTTTTATCCTAACATTTGAAATTCCCTGGTTGGTGAATCTAGGCATGCCTGTGGGGTTTTAACCTTTATTCCACCTTCGTTTCCTTTAACCATGACCCATGCCCTCTTTTGACAAGAGTCGAGTAAAAATTTATTGGCAACAAGACTTTTAGTTATCCTCATTCACTTGCTATGGTGTTGCTCCACTGCCAGCGAGTGTCCATAACCCTGATGGAGTCACCCCGATGTCATAGACCTTTCTCTGCTTCCAGCGAGCATCCATAGCCCTGAAAAATTTATCTACATACCCTCTCCTACTTTGCACTCATTTGATATAATTGATTTTATTTTGGCAGAAATCCCTGAGCGAGTGGGAGAGGAGGATGTCTGCTATTTTCAAAATGAGACGGTTAAAGTGAATTTTTGCTAGCTCTGTCTTGAGGTACATGTGGTCCTTTCTAGCTTACCATATTTCCTTTTAGGTTATACCAAGCCACCAGGCAGACACTTCATCACTTTTCCAAGGTTGTTTATTTGCACAGGTTAGATACATAAATCCTTCAAAACAACTGCAATTCTCCCTGAGCTTCTTGTGTTGTATGTAAGCATGAGTCAGGAAATTTTTTTGTTATACCACATGAACTAAGGTCGAACAATGCCTCTATAAACACAAACTTCAAAGCATAGCCAGTGCTATAACGAGAAAAAAAAATGAAAAACTCCACAATCAACATACCTAAAAACAAAATATCATAAAAAAACACACACATCATTTTTTTTTTTTAACAAAAATATTGTTTTAGGGCTTGGCCATTCACCGAGAGGGCATCATGTTCCCCCCTCATATTTTTCAATCGATATGTTCTTGCGCCAATTTTCTTGACTACCTGAAAAGGTTCAAGCTATAGATTCTGAAACTTTGAATGTTTTCCTTTTGGTTCATTCTCTCTATCCCATTTCAGAACTAAGTCTCCTACTTCAAAAATCTTCTCTTTGGCCTTGTGCTTATCATACCACCTTTTAACTATATGTTGATGAGCGATGAAATTTGATTTTGATTTCTCCCTTTATTCTTCTAGCATAAGAAGGGTATCAATTATTTGTTGAATAACCGATATTGAGGGTTGTCCTCTAGAACCCTGAGCAAGCTGAAGAGATGGAAGATATAGTCTGTTCGAGAGAATGGATTCCTGTTTGTATACCAAAAAGTATGGGGAATTCCATATAGCTTCCTTGGGTGTTACTCTATCAACCCATAAGGAATTATGAAGTGAACTGTGTCAATTCCTCTGGTTGTCCACAACTGTTTTCTTTAATATCCTCACTAGGTTCTTATTGGTTGATTCCGCCACTTTGTTTCCCTGGGGATAGTAGTTTGAAAAGTATCTAATTATGATTTCTTTGTCTAGAGAAAAATCTATTAATAGGGTGGAATAAAACTAAGAGGAATTATCGAAAACAAGGACGAAATGCATACCGAATCTTGTGATCAATTGTTGTTCTATGAATTGGATCACCACCTTTTCGTTTATATGAGTCAGAGGGATGACCTCTTCCCATTTCATGAAATAGTTTGTGGCAGTGAGTATATATCTATGTTGTTTCAAAGAACTCAGTGTAATTTATCCTATGATATCTAACCCCCATTGCTCGAATGTCCTGGAGATGGCCACAGGTTGGAGTGGGACAACCTCTCTCTTTTCCCTCCCCGCACTCATTTGACAAGTTTTATAGTTTCTAGCATATGTGTGGGCGTCTCTAAACAGAGTAGGACAATAATAATCGGCTCTCAATATCTTGTGAGTGGTGTTATTCCCTGCAAAGTATCCACCTAGATGACCATCATGGAGGTCCTTCAGAAACTTATCTTCATATTCACATTCGAGACATCTCAAAAGTACCCCATCATAGTTTACACAGAAGAGCACCGAATTTATGAGACGATATTGCGCCGATTTTAGTCTGAGAGCTCTCCTTTCCTTAGGGTTTAGGTTTTTTGGTCAAGTCCCATGATGCAGGAGATAAATTATTTTTACATACCAAGACTCTTTCCCTGGGGGAACATATAAAGATTCATTACACCATAATGCCAATTCATTCTCCCACCTGGATTCTTCATTTACTTGGTCTTGAGCTTCTACGACCAATTTACACAATCCCCGTCCTTTAAACAATTTGGTAGGTTTTATATCTAGGTCAAATTATTGGACAATGTCCATCCAATTTCCTCTTCTCTCCCCTATATCCTGTTGAGTAAAGAGGGATCAGACCACAGGATGAGGCACAATGAATTTGGTGTGGTTTTTTAGGATGTAAGATCTGAAATGTTTTACTGCCTTGTACACCACATAATCCTACTTGTCTATAGAAGGATAATTTAGTTTAGCCCCTTGGATATTAGTGCTCATAAATGAGACATGCACCTCATTGTTGTCATCATCCTTCTGAGTTAATACTGCAGCTAACAATTGGCCAGAGGCAAAAGTATATAGGAAAAAATCTCTGCTAAAGTTGAGACTTCTCAACAATGGAGCTTGAGATAGTGAAGTCTTAATATTGCTGAAAGAACTTTTTCGTTCATCATCCCACTTAAATTCAACATCTTTGCAGATCATTTTTTGTAAGGGTTTGATAGTTTCAGTGAAATTGGGGGTGAATTTTCTCACAAAAATGATTTTCCCAAAGAAGGATTGCATAGCCTTTTTTTTGTGGGGTAAGGGAAGCTGAGCTATTTCCCTAATTCATTCTGGGTCTATGCGAATTCCTACTTGAGATATAATATTCCCTAATAGATTCCCTTCCTCGACACTGGAGATAGTTTTCTTAGGGTTTAAATATATATCATATTTCCTACACCTTTTGAAAATCTGGGTTAGGTGTTGGATGTGATCTTCTCTATTCTTTGAATACATAGTCACGTCGTCTAAATAAACTACTACACATTTGTTGATTATTCCTCGAAAATCTACGTCCATGGCCCTTTGCAAGGTTGAACTTACATTGATTAACCTAAAGGGCATGCGTTTATAAGCAAAGGTTCCCCACTTGGTTCAGAAGGTAATTTTCAATTGGTCTTCCTCTGAAACTAGAACCTGGTTGTAACTTGAAAAACCATCTACTAGGGAGAAAATATCAGAACCAGACATGGTATGCAAGAGTTGTTCCATCGGTGGGATTGGGTAGTTTTCCTTTTCCAATGCTCTGTTGAGGTTTCTGAAATTCACACATAGGAGGATTTTCCCGGACTTTTTCCTAACCAGAACTAAATTTTCTACCCAGGCAGAATATCTAATTTGAAAGATAATTTTAGCATCTAGTAATTTCTTTAACTCCTGACACATGGGAGGTTCTAGGGATGGGTGGTACTTATATATCTTTTGTATGAAGGGTTTTACTTCGAGTTTTAACGATATTGTGTGTTGGATAATGTGAATGTCATAACTTTTCATATCTCGGTAGGACCATGCAAAAACATCTTGATATTCTCTGAAAAGTTTGAGATAGGCCTTCCTTTCTTCTTTAGACACTGTCTTGCCTCAATTTATATTCTTAGGGTTCTTCGGGGTTCTGTTGGCCCTTGGTTATGTAAGGAATCAAAGATTAAGGAATAAAGGAGAAGTATGAACTACACGGAAGGAACACAGACTGAGGAAGGTTCAAAGTGGGTAAAGAAGAAGAAAAGAAGCATAAAAACAAGGAAAAGCAAGTCGTTGAAAGAAAAGATTGAGGAAGATAAAGCATCTAAGAACATGGAACATGGACAACTCAACAAGTGGAAGAAGGCACCAATGAGTACTTTGGATCACCTCGCGGAGAAGAAGGAAAGACAGGCTAGCGAAGCCCTTAAAACACAGGTCAAGTGGACCTAGGGTTTTGACACCTAGGGTTTTGGATCTAGGGTTTTGACATCTAGCCTTTGGTCATGTAATGTATAAATAAAGGTCTATAAGACATGGGAGGGTTCGTTCTAAGTTGGTTCTAGTTCGGATGTGTTCGCTATTGGTTATTGTTGATTATTGTTGTTGAGAACAATATTGAGTCTGTATTGTAAGATCTTCATATGGGTGTGAAGATCAATCCTGCAACTAGGTGTGCAGGAAGGGAAGAGAAAGAGAGGAAGAGAGAGATATATACAGCTAAGTGTGTATATAGAACTGTATGTTTTCATATAATGTATCAAGATACATAGTTCTGTGGACATAGCCCTAGGGAGAGGGTGAACCACGTATATCTTGTTGTTCTGTGTGATTGATGTTGTGTTATTCGTTATCTGTTATACTGTATTGCATTGTTGTGTTAGATCATAGATATAACTTCGTGAAGTGAGAATTATAGTGGTAAAGAGTATCTATATTGTTTTGTGTTGTTGTCCTGGATTCACTTTGCATTTCCTCTGGTTGTAGACACCTGTGTCTTGCAACCCCCTTTTGCTACTTCAGGTGAGACTGCATATGCTTCGCAGGTGTTTTCGAAAGGGCTAGTAGTTAGGGATTGTTGGTGCACTGTTAGAGCTGAACCTTGGGTCTTCCCCTGTGCCAACAAATGGTTCCATTGCTGGGACCAAAATATTCTTGATGGAATGTCAAGATGGTTTCCATCGAAGACAAAAATTCAGAAGTGGATAGAAGAACAAGAAAAGGACTTCGTTGAAGCCCATAACAAGAACCCTAACATTAGTATAGAAGACTGGTTGGGAAGGTACATCTTCACTGACATACACAAGATTTTATTTGGAGGAGTTCATAAAGAGTTATATGAGTGGTTAGCCAGATTAGCAGATACCCAGTTTGAGATCAGATCTAGACCACCTGTGGTTTGGACAACAACGTTGATCAAGAAGTTCAAGAGAGTTGATAGCGCTGTGTCTAGAGCAGTGGATCTCTGGTTTGATAGCACTATTGGAGGGCACATTACTAAGTTTTGTATTGATAGAGTAGAATCATATAGTCAAGTAGAGAGGTATTTCTTTAAAGGACCTAGAGGAAAGTTCCTACACTTTTTGAAGTTGAGGATTAAGATGCTATTGCATGAGAAGAATATCCTGAAGATACAATGAAGCAAATGTTAAAGAATTCAGACAATGACAGTGACACAAAGGCTAGAATCACGCACAGTGGGAGACCGTTGAAAGAGATTCCTCTTGCGAACCTATTCAAGAAAAACTATGAAGACGAGGGATTCTACAGTGGAGAAGAAGTAGATCTGATAGATGAAGAGTATTCAAAGTCTGCAAGAACATAGGAAGTACAAATTGAGGAACTTCTCCAAGGAGAACTAGAAACTTCAGGAATTGTGCCTACTATTAAAGTAAGTACTATTACTCCTCCTGTTGTTTTAAAAGCATTAAGTAACCAGAGTAGTCAGAGCAATCAGAGTACTGTTATAAGTAGTTTGGTACATACTTAGTCAAGAAACCAAGGAAGATCTATGGCAGATGAAATGAGGTTATCTATCTTTAGAGGAGATCGATCTGAAGATCATGACCAGCACTGGTTCTTATGTGAAGCTGTCTGGAGTATTAAGAAAGTCACTGATGAAGCTATTAAGATAACTTGTTTTAGTACTACATTGAGGGATCACACTCTGAACTAGTATATGAAGTTTGTTTCAGGACTGAGACAACCTAAACTGTTGAATGAAATTAAGATTGCAATGAGTGCAGAATTCAAGAAACCTAAGTTAGAGTCACAATGTATTACAGAGTTGAAGGAAATCAAGCAGAAGGTGACTGAACCTGTTTGGGAGTTTGATCAAAGGTTTAAGACTCTGACAGGTCATTTGCATTTTCGAATCCCAGATGAACAGAACAAAGAATGGTTCATCAATGCTCTCCTGCCACACATCAGAGTCCCTTTGATGCAACAGAAGGTCGCTTCACAGGCTGAAGCACTGGAGATCGCCATGAAACTAGTAGCAACTCCTGTAAGGGAATACAAATTAGGTATGAGTCAGATTTTGAATAAGCTAACTAGTTTATCCTTACAGGTCGAAGATATGAAGAAGGATAAAGGAAAAGAGAAAAGAGAATATATATGGTGTATCAGATGTAAATCAGAGGGCCATGACAAAGAGAACTCTCCCCTATTTCATGAATACTTGGCCTCTAGAGCACCTAATCCTTTGAAGCAGGCTACTGAACCCTGGTGCAAGGTATGTAGAACTAGGCATCACCCTGGTGAATGTTATTATATGAAAAAATATGTCTAGACACCTACCAATCTTTATTGCACATTCTGCAAATCTGTGGGGCATGATGAGAAGGATTGTAGGGCTTATGATCTCATGCATGAAAGATCAAGGGATACATATAGGATTCAAGGATAAACACAACAAGAAGGAAACAATTTACAGTTCAACTCCCCAGGAAGAGGAAACTTCAACCCTCGTGGTGGATTCAGAGGAAGAGGATGAGGAGGAGGTATGGGTCGAGGTAGAGGTCATATTATTTGTTATAACTACGCACAACCAGGACATTTGGCAAGGGATTGTCAGAACCCTTGTACCACTTGTAACTATTGTAATTCGTTTGATCATGTTATCGAAGATTGTCCAATATTGTTAGCCAAAGATTAGGAGAGACGAGGACAAAACCAACAAGTACAACTAATATCAGCTGAACCTTGCAGTGAGGACCCCAAAGTCGCTATTATTACTAGAGGAGGTGCTGTTACAAGAGAACATAGGGTGACTCTAGGAAATACTACAGAAGGCTCAATGATCAAAAGATTTGCAGAGAAGGCACAGTTGTTTGATCCAAGGAGAGAGAGTCATACTTTTGAGGAAGCAAGGAAATAAATTGTAGGAGAAAAAGCTTCTTCATCTAAGGCACAACCAGAAGTAAGGGAATGTGAAATTCCACCAACATTTGATCAGTTTGACCTAGAAAGACAAGGAAAAGAGGTAAGCAATCTCATGGACTTCTTATATACTTGTATCAATTTGATTAAAGATAAAAATATTGTACAAGAAATACAACACCTGGTGCGACAGTATGAAACTGGAAGAATAGACCCTAGGCTGAGTAGAGCTGTGAATCAAGTATCAAGGAAAATAAGGACAAACAAGGAATTACACTTTAGTGCTCATATTGGCAACTACGACGTGGACTATGTGGTCCTCAACTTGGGATCATAAGTAAATGTTATGATGAAGCATACTTGGGCATTGATGGGAAAACCTAGACTGATTTACTCTCCTATCATGCTTAGGATGGCCAATCAGTAGGCGGTAATCCCCTTTGGAAGAGTAGAGCATGTCCTTGTAGACATCAACGAGGTAAGAATGTTTACAGACTTTGAAGTAATTGATATTGTTGATGATAACTGTCCTTATCCTACGCTATTAGGAATTGATTGGGCTTTCAACAATTCGACTGTTGTTGATCTAAATAAGAGAATAATGACATTTGAAGGTAATGGCATTAAAGTCATTGCACCTCTGGACCCAGATGAAGGTCATAGATACAGAAAACCTATCAGGGAATAGGACCATGCATATGAGCTAGAGAACATATACAAACTGACAACAAGACAACATGATTACATTAATCCTACAACAGCTGGAAATATCAGCTGCTGAAGTGAAAGTGCATGTTCATCAGATTTAGAGGAGGCATTGGAAAATTGGCAGAACAAAATGTATGAATTCTCTATGAGGAGGTGTGCTAGATTGACCATAGCAGTTCAATGGATTGGCACAAAAGTAAGTAATGTCCCTACATTTGATGGCTTGAATCATTTAGAGACATTTCTAGCTGAATTTGAAGGAATTGTCCCAGTACATCATAGGATGTTGGCACTGGATGAAGCCTTGAGAGCCAAACCAACTAGATGGTGGGGAACACACAAGAAGAACATCATAGAATGGGTACAATGTCATACATTATTGGCAACACACTTTTTAGACCATGAAGAAGGATGTAGAGTTTGGTACACAGGCCAGAGTTTTCCTAAGGACCATGTGAGAAGTTATGAGGAGGCCTAGAGAAACATTCCTAAAGAACAGTGGGTGCATAAGTTCATTAAGACCTTGGATACTATGCCTATCAACTGGTATCTTCAAGCAGAACTGTGCCTCATCAGTATTGATTGGTATGGTATGACTCAAAACTTTATAGCTACGTTTTTATTTGAAAGTCAGTACCCTACAGTAGATCGGGCTCTACAAATTATAAGACAAAAGTTCTTTGAGGAGGAACCTAACCTCCCTTTTACCCAAGAAGGAGATAAATGGAGTGCGCCTCTTCAATATTTATAGGATTGCTACAATATTAATGCTGATGAGGATGATGACCCAAGAGATGTAAACATTGTAGAAACTGAAGGACAAAGAGACATAGAAGGACCAGGGATTGAATTACCCTTTGTTGGACAACCCATTAAAATTAAGAAGGTTAATATTGGAACAAAGAAAACACCTAAATTAGAAAATGTAGGAGACTATTGAGATGATGATACTATTAGCAAGATCACAGAGCTATTACATGAATATCAGGACTTGTTTCCAACCAAGTTCACAAACATGAAGGGTATTAAAGGGCCCATGGGAGAAATGAAGATCCCCTTGAGAGAAGATGCAAGACCTATCAAGTAGATACCTTACAGACAAAATCCCAAATACAGGAAGAAAGTTAAGATTGAATTGGATAGAATGATGGAAGCAGGAATCATAGAACCTGTTGAGGAATCTGAATGGATTATCCCTACAGTGGTCCAAGATAAGAAGTCAGGTGAAAATAGAATTTGTGTAGATCTAAGGAAGATGAACGATGTATGTCTACATGACCCATTCCTTACACCTTTTACCGTCAAAGTTCTAGATAACGTAGGAGGACATGAGGTCTACTCATTCATTGATGGATTTTCAAGTTATCACCAGATCATAATTTCTAAGGAAGATCAACATAAGACCACCTTTGCAACAGAATAGGATTCATTCTAGTACACTATAATGCCTTTTGGCTTGAAGAATGCACCAACCATCTTTTCCAGGGTGGTGGTTGAAGAATTTAAGGACTTTTTACATAAGTTCTTGGAAGCATATTGTTGTCCCTTGACCAAGTTTTGAGGAACACTTGGTCATAATTTTAGGGACTTCAATAGCTTTTCGAAGATGAAGTGCAAAGCAAAGGGGAGATTGTGGAAGATAGAACCCCGTTTTGGGTTTTGTAAATATGTAACAGGAAAGGGATGTCAACCCGTGGGTTTACCCATGCTTAGGCCCACTTTTGTAATGTATAAATAGATATCTAGGTGATGTAAGTAAGGGAGAATATTAGACAAGGGCTTAGTGATAGGATTGATCTATGTGATTGACTTGCAAAGCTGAGTGCAAGTGTTGTAAGTGCTGAGTGTACAGATTGTAAGGAAGCTCTGTGCTAGATCTACTCGATGAAGGAGGATCTAGCAAGGTGCGCGTAGATCTCCTGTCCTATGCAGAGTAGGATTTTGATAGCTCTGTTCTGTAACCAGATTGAATGAAGCTAATAAAGAAGAAGAGTTGGTGGACGTAACCCCAGGGTGGGGGTGAACCACGTAAATATTGTGTGTTGTGATTTTTTCTTATTCTTAGATATTTTGTATTGCTAAGTGCTTAGATATGATTAAATAGACTTGCTTATGCTTAGTGCTAGAGATGTATATGAATGCTAAATCCGATGTGTATGAATATGCTAAGTGCTTGGTCTACCAGATTTGATATGTCTTTTTGTTTCTAAGTGCTAAAATAACCTAGACCTAAGTGAATGTTGCGATGCTCTATTATGTCGGTGAAGTAGATCTAAGTGGAATATTGATGAATGATCTATGCTAAGTGATTTGTAAGTGATATAATCACAGATCTGTGTCCCAGCTAAGGTTGCAGACACCTGAGTCTTGCAACCACCCCTGCCTCTACCTCGGGTGAGACTTCATCTACTTCACAGGTGTTGTCGAAAGGGACAGTAGTTAGGGTTTTGTCGGTGTGCTGTTATAACATTGAACCCCGGGTCTGCCCTTATGCCAACAAATGGTTTTGTTGCCAGGATCGAAACTGTGATTGCTAGGAACTAGGGGAGAAGAAGCTTTGTGATAAGATTCATATTGAAACCGTGGAAGCTCTGTGCATGGATCTGTTCCCTAGTGTGCAATATTTTACTTGATCTGAAAAGCTCCGTGCTGAAAATAGAAGGCCAGATATGAAGAAAAGAAGCAAGATATGCAAGCTTTGTACTTTAAGAAAGGTAAAAGTGGAAGTTTCTGAAGAAAAGGGGTAAGATCTGTAAGCTCAGTGCTCCAATAAAGGTAAGAATAGTAGAAAATTTTTTAGATCTAAAAGCTTCATGCTCTATAGAGGTAAGATTAGTGGAAATTTTTGTTTCTAAAGAATGAATCTAGGTATTTTTGATAGATTCTATCCTAGATTGAAAACTAGGGAATTAATAGATGAAAGAAAGTTTGATATGAATAGATCTGATAAGCATAATGATAGATATGTTATACCTATGCATAGAAAGAATGTTTTGACTAAAAAATGGATGCAGGATCCTAGAAAGAATTTTCTGTAGGCTAGCTACCATGATCTTGGTGTGCAGTACATAATAAGTTGGGGATCATGTAAAAGAAAGAGAGGATTAACCCTCTATTACAGTTGCAGAAGACCGGGACATATTGCTAAGGAATGCCCTGGGAAAAGACCTAGTTGTCTTTGTTGCAAAGCTATGGA
Source organism: Picea sitchensis (assembly GCA_010110895.2). Classification (NCBI taxonomy): domain Eukaryota; kingdom Viridiplantae; phylum Streptophyta; class Pinopsida; order Pinales; family Pinaceae; genus Picea; species Picea sitchensis. The sequence goes on along the minus strand of SNQJ01S0005457.1, from coordinate 71,748 downwards.
CCATGAAGTATTGGATTTCCCAAGAATGATTGCTAAGCTTGAAAGAATGAATCTGAATGAAAAAAACCCCAAGGCAGATCTAGAAATAACAGAACCCCTGAGAGAATCAGAAAATTGATTACTACAGATGAAATACACCTTGAATGACCACCGACATGTTAAATTATCAGAGCTCTTTAACGAAAAAGAATGCATCAAGGTAAGAATAGGAGACTTCGACATTGACTGTGTTTTGGATGAGGAAACATAGGTGAATGTTATGATAGAGAGAACTTGGGAAGCTATAGGAAGGCCTGCTATGATCCCTTCACTAAGAGAAATAGGGTTATTCAGAGGGAAACTAGTAAACCTATGTGGAAGGCTCACTCAGATATCTATGAATGTCAATGGAAATTCGACAGAGGAAGATTTTAAGATTATCAAATTTATTGAGGACAATGCCCCATTTACTATGTTACTTGGAAAACCTTGGATTGAAAGAGATCAAGCCAGGAAGAAGGAAGAAGAAAAGGTTTTAGAACAACAGAGACAAGAGTTAAAAGATTTCATGACCAAAAGGATCGCGCAGTTGATTGAAGAACATGACAACAAATCAAAGCTATATGACACTAGAAGCCCATATGTCAAAGATGCAAAAACATTAGGGGACTCACAAAAGATTGGAGTATATGTATCAAATATAGATGAAGTAGTACCCCTAAGTCTTGGGAGAGAACCTCAACAACGTGAAGTGACTATGCCCAGGGAAAATCAGAACAGGAAAAATACTATCAAGACGAAGCTCATGGGGAAGAAGGCTAGGAAGGTAAGTAAAAAGAGAGCTAAGATCGACAGGCTACAAAGGGTTCTAGAGGGAACCTCTCAGAAGGAAAACTTGTAAAATTGGAGCTTCACCGGGATATCAGAACAATGACATGGGTCACTTTGCCATGGCAAAGCAATATAGCCATTGGAAGCCGATATACCCGTTCGACTACCGCTCTGAATGGATCGAAAAGAATTGATGGCTCATCACCAGAACATTAGACGGTGCCATAACAAACAAAACAAGAGTTAATGAAGCCACATATTTGTTACAAATGATTCGTTATAGAGTTACTTACTTATTCCATCGCGCCATGCACGAAAGACACTTTTTCTAATTGTGAATTTGAGTCTGCAGACTACACAAATTATGAACAGTGATTACTTCACTCTTACTCTCTACCCTATTACAATACCTATGTTACTTTGAGAACCTGAGATATTGATCCTGAGCGTATATGTCCAATGAATTTAGCGCAACTGAAGAATCTGTAAGAGAGGTACTCACTAGCCTCAGAGCCGAAAGAGTCATGTCGGAGAGAGGATTGTCTACAGGTTTACATGCATGATCGATGAGAGGAGTGCAAGCCTCCCCATCGACTGCTCGAGTAGGAACATCCCGAGCCGGTGCAGAAAGAAGAACCAAACATAAAGACGATATGGCCAACATGAAGTTTGTTCCATCCATCCTACCTGCTTACATACCACCTCTAAGTGGTGCGATCAACATAGACAGTGTGCCTAGAGACTTTGAGTACACTCTAGTCATTGCATACCTGCCAAAAGGGGTACGTATAGTCTGCGTAAATCAAGACAAGATTATAGCATTGAAGTTTAGTGACTTCAACCTGGGGGATCGTAAAGTTTACAACATGATTGCCCCATACAAGTACCTAACTAGAACCAAGGGAAAGAATTCAAAGATTGTCCCTCAGGAATGGACGATGAACTTCACGCAGTCCACTCTACTGAACATTATGAAGATATTGCACTTCGGTAGACACCAGTAGGTGAATTCTTGTGTGAAGCTGCTACTAGTGAGTTACCATGGAGGATACTTATGGTTAAACCATCACATAACATTTGATCTAGCGCTAATCAATCATATCACTGGGCTTAGCATGAAGGGCCCTGATCCCCATGATTACTATCCTAGAAAGACCGCAGATCATGCTCTTGCTTAGAATATCAAAGAAGCTTATGGAGATGCTGAGAAAGGTGCGTGAGGCTACAAGGTAGATTCTATTGAAAGTGGCGCAGTGCACCTCACCTACCAACTGATTGCAGGGAAGTTGGTACGCAAGAATTGACACACACAAGTATCTGACTTTGTAGTCGACCTTGCAGGGAAGTGTGCAGAGGGACTACAGATGAACTGGGCGAAGTACCTGGTGAATCAACTAGAGATTGACTGCAAAGAAGCCCAGGATCAGGGGCATGAATTCCATTTTAGCTGGCTCTTGATACTTATAGCTTTCATTGCATGGGAGCTACCAGAAGGTGCAACCTTCCTGGAGATCGACCCCTTTGAACCATTGGCCATGATGTTCAGTACACTGTGGTAATTGAATGATATGAACAAGCAGTGGCAATCCAATGCTGTCTTCCATACCTACTACACCTAGTTGAAGCTTTCCATCTAGTCCGAGCCTCGCATGACCCCAAATACTTTACACAGGTTTCGACCTTTGATGAAGTTCAACATGGACCGCCATTTCATATATATTACAAAATGCACTAATGAACACAAGGAACAACTTTAGTCTTATTATAAGCTGACAGAAGAAGACCTAGAGGATATCACCAAGGAACGGTCGATGGACCGCCTTGTTTCAGCAGACTCCTTAGAAATGTTCGACATCAATAGCCCAGAAGCTATGCAGGATACACCTGGGCCCAGTAAGACAAAGAAAATAAAGAAGATGAAGAAGGATGAGGAAGTCCGGGATATAGACAAACTATCTTTGAGGACAACTTCCATTACACCAGATCAAGGAGGTGATGGTGAAGACTTAGAAGAAGTCAAATAAAGACCAGAATATGAATTAGAAATCATAAAGAAGAATAAGGGTTTGCCTTCGGAACCTTCCTCCAGGAAGAAATCAAAAGCACCCGTAACTAAGTTACAGATCATGGTCACTTCAGATGACTTCAGTTTCCTCATCACGACTATGAATGAATCTATAGAAGAGATATTAGAAAAGCAGGAAGCTAAGCAAGAGACTATGTACAACAGAATTGAAATCGAGCTCCAAGGAGTGCAACAGGCACTTCAGTCTAGCCGCACAGTATCCACTGCGCCTCTACCAGAAGGAACAACATAAGAGGGAGATGAACTAGTTCAACTCCGAAAGATTACTGACACAGTCAAAGTACGCCTTTGAAAAGAACAGAAAGAAATAGCACAGGCCACCCAGGCCTTAAATCAAGCACAGGAGGAAATCATCAAATGCCGAGATGCGCAACAAGAGGACACTCTCCAAGCGAAATTTGAAGAAGACAGAGCGAAGATCCAAAAAGAGAAAGAGTAGCTGCTCGTGAAGAAGATAGGGATTGAAGAAGAAGTCAACAGAGCATTTCACTCTGTGACTGGCTTAGAGCAGAAGGCAGAAGAACCCATAGAACACCAAGTGATGAAGCTTGCTAAAGTTATTCAGGAACTTCAACAAAGAGTCACGGAATTAGAGCTTCAAACCACACCAAGTACCCCACAAGAAGTGCGCGACCAGTGAGAAATCACTGCCCAAAGCACAGTATAAAGGATTAAAGCACTCAGTGAGGAATGTAAATAGTTAAGTATCAGAAGTGTGCAGAAATATGAGAAACTAACCAAGACTCCATAATTGCATAAATTGGAGTCGCAGCTCTAGGAGGCGCAACATGAAGCCGAAAAGATACATGTGCAGTTGAAGGCCCTATCACCCATAGAGAGAATGAAGTGGTTTCACGAGAAGCACACTGCACAACAACAGATCCATATGATCCAGAACAAGGTAATGGAAGTAACTCAACAACTTCAACCTGTGCAGGATAAGGCATGTCAACTATTTATAGATATTGAGAGGTAAGGAACAAAGCTGAAGCGTGTTGTGAATTCAACACAACAATGCCTATAAGGGCCGGTGAATGACGCACTCATCCAGGACTTCACTGAGAAAGAGGATATGGCACAACAATAGGTCGAAGCAACTCGAGCCAAGATCGAGGCATTCAAGGCAGAACTGATCAGACCTGAGTGACTCAGGACGAGTCATAGGTGAGTGTTGGGGGCTTGTTGGCCCTTGACCAAGTTTTGAGGAACACTTGGTCATATTTGACCATTTTTGGGACTTCGAAAACTTGTCAAAGATGAAGCACAAAGAGAAGCACATATTGCAGAAGCCAGACCCCCTTTTTGGGTTTTAGGAATATGCAAAGGGAAAGGGATGTCGTCCCGTGGGTTTACCCACACTTAGGTCCACTTTTGTAATGTATAAATAGATATCTAGGCGATGTAGTTAAGGGAGAATATTAGCCAAGGGATTAGTGCTAGAATTGATCTATGTGATTGACTTGCAGAGCTGAGTGCAAGTGTTGTAAGTGCTGAGTGCACATATTGTAAGGAAGCTCTGTGCTAGATCTACTCGAGGAAGGAGGATCTGGCAAGGTGCACGCAGATCTCTTGTCCTATGCAGAGTAGGATTTTGATAGCTCTGTGCTGTAACCTGATTGACTAAAGATAATAAATAAGAAGAGTTGGTGGACGTAGCCCTAGGGTGGGGGTGAACCATGTAAATATTGTGTGTTGTGCTTTGTGCTTATTCTTAGATTTTTTTTATTGCTAAGTGCTTAGATGTGATTAAATAGACTTGCTTATGCTTAGTGATAGAGATGTATATGAATGCTAAACCCGATGTGTATGAATATGCTAAGTGCTTGGTCTACCAGATCTGATCTGTCTTGTTGTTGCTAAGTGCTAAAATAACCTAGACCTAAGTGAATGCTGCGATGCTCTGTTATGTCGGCAAAGTAGATCTAAGTGGAATATTGATGAATGATCTATGCTAAGTGATTTGTAAGTGATATAATCATATATTTGTGTCCCATATAAGGTTGCAGACACCTAATTCTTGCAACCACCCCTGCCTCTACCTCGGGTGAGACTTCATATTTTTCATAGGTGTTGCCGAAAGGGCCGGTAGTTAGGGTTTTGTTGGTGCACTGTTATAGCGTTGCACCCTGGGTCTGCCCCTGTGCCAACACGTATTTTTATGATTGGAATATTTTTAGGATTATGAAAAACCATATTGAATGCTTGAGATTAATGTTATATAAGTGGAGGTGATGTCAGATTGATTTGAAAAAATGTATTTTCTTTTCACCCTTTGGAGTGCTTCTGGGGAATATTGTGTGTAAGCAGGGATTGTTGGTAGATCCTTCCAATATTTCTATCATTGTCGATCTACCCCCCCCCTACCTCGGTTAGACAACTGCACACTACATTGGGGCACAATGGATACTATAGGAAGTTTATTAAGGGGTATGCATAGATAAAAACACTTATGGAGAAGATATTAAAGAAACATAACAAGTTCCAATGGACAGAAGAATGTCAGCAAAGCTTCGACACACTAAAACAAAAAATGGTCACTGTGCCAATCTTGGTTTTTCCATATTGGAGTAAGGAGTTCAATATTCATGTCGATGCTTCATCCATTCCATTAGGAGAATTCTTGGCATAGCCAAGTGTAGGAGACATCCACCACCCTATATCCTTTTCCAGCAGGAACCTTTCTACAGCTGAAAGGAACTATACCATGATTGAGAGAGTAGGCTTGGATATGGTATATGCGCTGCAGAAGTTTAGACACTATTTGCTGGGAGGACATTTTAAGATGTTCACTAATCACTCTACATTGAAATACTTAGTCAATAAGCCAGTGTTGGGGGGAAGAATATGAAGATCGCTACTACTATTCCAGGAGCATGACTTTGAGATTGTGGTCAAGCCAGGAAGAATGAATAAGGGAACTAATCACTTATCCAGGTTGGAACATGGAGAGGAACCTACCAGTCTAGAGGACACACTACCATATGCATAGTTAATGGCCATCAGAAAAGTTGATGATCACTTCGCCGATATAGTTCATTTCTTGTCCACATGAATGACACCTCATGAGTATAGAGTCATTAAGAAGAAAAAATTAGTAGTCCATGCTGTAGATTTTCAACTTATAGCTGGACAATTATATAAGATGGGACCAGATGAGATCTCAAGGAGATGTGTTATGGAAGAAAAAATACCATTGATTCTTGTAGAAGCACATGAAGGCATTGCAGGAGGACATTATGCAGGGAAAGAAACATCGCAAAAGGTTCTTAGAGCTGGCCTTTGGTGGCCTACTTTACATAAGGATTATAAGGAATACTACATAGCTTGTGATGTATGCCAAAGAGTAGGAAATTCTTCTTGAAGGGATGAGATGCCTTTGGAACCACAATTAACATTACAAGTATTTGAGAAATGGGCTATTGACTTTGTGGGACCTATTAAGCCACCAAGAAGGCGCACATGAGCTTGATACATTATCACTGCGACATAGTACTTGACCAGATGGGTAGAAGAAAGAACAGTTAAGGACTGTAGTGCAGCTACAACTGCGCAGTTCATCTTTGAGATTATTATAACCAGATTTGGATGCCCGAAGATTCTTATGAGCGATCAAGGCACATAATTCATCAACAAAAATATTAAAGCCTTGACTCAAGAATTTGAATTTCACCATCAGAAGAGTAATCCATACCACCCACAAGTGAATGGTACAGTCGAAGATTTCAATAAGATCTTGGAGACAACACTGACAAAAATTTGCAGTGTTAACAGAGATGATTGGGATTTAAGAATTCCTACAGTATTATGGGCTTATAGAACTACTTGCAAGAAGTTGACAACATAGACTCCCTTTAAGTTAGTATATGTCTTGGAAGCAGTGGTACCTATGGAATACTTGGTTCCTAGTCTGAGAATTGCAGCATTTATAGGTATGGATGAAACAAGCGGTGTTCAAGACACACTTGTGCAACTGCTAGAACTGGAGGAAGATAGGTTCATTGCAAAATTTCATCAGCAGGTATAGAAAGAAAGAGAAAAGGATTACCATGACAGGCATATCAAGAGGAAGGTATTCAAGAAAGGAGATTTGGTATTGTTATATGACAACAAGTTCATGAAGCATCTAGGGAATTTTAGGACACATTCACTTGGACCATTTGAAGTTTCTTATGTTACAGAAGGAGGAGATGTACAATTGAAGACCCTTAATGGAGAATGGAAAGAAGGTTTGGTAAATGGGAGCCGATTGAAATTATACTATGACAACCAGCTGCCTCGCAGCTCTCAGTAAAAGAAAAAGAAGAAGGGTCTAGGTACCAGGTGCAATTGAAATTGGGTACCAGACACAGAAAAGACAGTCTGGACACGATAGGGAGGGACAGAGCATAAATCACAGGCTGCTCTGTGTAGTATGCAGTCGAAGTAAAATAGAAGGCTCAATCTTGCAGTGACTCAGGACAAGTCATATGTGAGTGTTGGGGGCCTTTTGGCCCTTGGTTATGTAAGGAAGCAAATATTAAGGAAGAAAGGTGAAGTACGAACTGTGTGGAAGGAGCACAAACTAAGGAAGGGTCGAAGTGGGTAAAGAAGCAGAAAATAAGGAGAAAAGTAAGGAAAATCAAGTCGTTGAAAGAGAAGATCGAGGAAGATAAAGCATCTAAGAATATGGAACATGGACAACTCAACAAGAGGAAGACAACACCAATGGATACTTTGGAGTACCTCATGGAGAAGAAGGAAAGACAGGCTGGAAAATCCCTTAAAACATAGGTCAAGTGGACCTAGGGTTTTGACACCTAGGGTTTTCAATCTAGGGTTTTGAAACCTAGAATTTGGTCATGTAATGTATAAATAAAGGCCTGTAAGACCTGGGAGGGTTTGTTCTAAGTTGGTTCTAGTTCATATGTGTTCACTATTGGTTATTGTTGATTATTATTGTTGAGAACAATATTGATTCTGTATTGTAAGATCTTCAGTTGGGTGCGAAGATCAACCCTGTAGCTGGGTGCACAGGGAGGGAAGAGAAAGAGAGGAAGAGAGAGATATCCATAGCTAAGTGCGCAGATACAACTGTATGGTTTCATATAATATATCAAGAAACACAGTTCTGTGGATGTATCCCTAGGGAGAGGGTGAACCATGTATATCTTGTTGTTCTGTGTGATTGATGTTGTGTTATTCATTATCTTTTATACTATATTGCATTTTTGTGTTAGATCATAGATATAACTTCGTGAAGTGAGCATAATAGTCATAAAGAATATCTCGATTGCTGTGTGTTGTTGTCCTGGATTCACTTTTCCTTTCCTCTGGTTGTAGACACCTATGTCTTGCAACTCCCTATTACTACTTTGGGTGATACTGAATCTTCTTCATAGGTGTTGCCTAAAGGGCCAGTAGTTAGGGATTGTTTTTGCATTGTTAGAGCCGAACCATGGTTCTGCCCCTGTGCCAACAGGTTCTGAGATTTATAGTCTCGTACATGGGACACGAGCTCCATGTCTTTGTGTTTGTTGACCCTTTAAATCTTTCCCTTAAGTCAAATATTTTTTCCATATTGGATACCCCTTTGGGTATCGTATGAGGTTATTGAAAGACTTCATCGTCAATAGCCAGGTATTTGAAAATTTCCTGACTGGTTAGGAAGTTTATGATCTGTTCATCTCCTTCAAAGAACTTCCAATTAGAAATATTGTTGGGTATTGATGGTTTGTAGAGCAATTCCACAGTGATATTGGAGGCTTCATAGTCTTCTACAGGGGATATCCTCGATGCAACAGTGGATAGGGAATCAGTAAGAGTATTCTTTGTTCTCAGGATCATTGTAACATTGAAGGCTTCAAAATGTTCGATTAGCCTATGTACTTCCTGTTGATAATTCCTCAGGTGTGGAGAGTTGCAATGTATGGTATTATTTAATTTCATAATGATAATATCAGAGTCCCCTAAAACCTTTATTTCTGTAATGTTTAATTCTATGGATTTCTTTATCCCTTGCACTAAAGTTTCATACTCGACGGTGTTATTAGTGCATTCAAATTCTAGTATGCAAGACAAGAAATTTTGTTTACCTTTAAGATCAATGAGGATACACCCTGTCCCTGACCCTTCTTGCGATTTAGAGCCATCAAAGTACAAGGTCCATACTTTTGAGTGAGAATCATCAACTTTTCCATGCTTACCACTTTCCTCCTTTCCTCCTATTTTCTCTGTGGTTTTGAATAGAGGTTCTTGACAGAAGAGGATTTCTTCTACCACCGTCGGCAAATTTTCTTGAAAATTCATTTCGGAGTTTTGAGTGAGAGGGAGATTAGATGAGAGGGGGGAGAAATTCCCAAAATCGGAGTCACAGGAATAATTGCCTGGCACGGGGAAATTTTTCGATGAGGGTTCATTGAGGGTTTCTAGGTTGGTGATGATATGTTTTAGATATCTTTCCCTATCGATCCTGATCATATTCATGTGTATCTTTAATGGCAACCAAAGGTGGTCCTAGTCTATACTAAAGTATCCTTTTAACTTCTCAGACCAATCTCGAATAAGTAGCAATCCACAATCTTTTGGGATATATACTACAATGATGTCAATCACCTGAACAAATTTTGGGTGTGTCGCCATTCTGATCATGACATATTTGAGCTCTCACATAACCTTCACCTGGGTTCTGTCTAGTTGTATCACATGTTTATCACTTTTGAGAGGGTCTTCATTTAATTTATTGCATATAGACAATGGCATAACATTAGAGGATTCCCTTGAGTCAACCAAACAATTATGGAGGTTTCTGTTGAAGACTTCAAATGTCAAGAGGAATGGTGGGACAAAAGGATTTCCTTTTTTATCTTCAGAGAAAACGTTCATAGTTGGATTCCTTCCTAGATATGTGAGGGATAGATTTTCTCCTTGGTCAGTTATTGTTACATGATTTTCTATTGAATTCAAATCTTTTAACAAAAAATCCTTTTGCGAGGGAATTCTACACATGTCCATGACCAATATATTTGCCTTCAAATTTTTAAAATCTTATACTATGTTGTAGTCTAGCTTGGGTGATTCTAGTGTATGGATGTTTATAGTATTTCTTCGAGAGACAAAAGTTTCTTTAGAGTGATCGGACATTGGATTTCCTCCCGATGTTTGGGCAACAATAAGGTCATTTGAGACAGGCTGACCCCTACTTCATGTTTTCACAATCAAGACCTCAATGGGTGGATCTTTAACTTCAAATAGATCATTGGAAGGAATTGGTAGGTCAGGGTCCCATATCAACATGGTCGTTTCTTCTGGTGGATCAACTTCTTCCTGATCAACAATATTCATAGCTGAGCCACTTGATTGTTCAGTAAGGGAAACCTCATCTAGAAACTGGTTGGCCATAAAATTCATGGCATGAACCCATTGTGGGTAGTCTCTTTAAGAATGTTTCTCTTGGTGATAGGTACAGAAAGATTCGGATGATACATTTCCCAGATCAATGTTTAAGTTGGCTGGGGGAGGTTCAATTTCTTTGAACAGTGGATTTCTTTTAAAAAAAGGTTTATACGGCCTTTGACCTTGGTTTCCTTCCCCTGCACTTCTTTTCATGTCTATGATTTTGTTTGACAACTTCTTTACCATTCGTTGTAGGTATTCTATGTCTCCACTTCCCTTTTTGGGACCTTGTTCTATTTGATTCCTCGGGGAACTGGTCAACAAGAGTCCTTTCCTTGGTGGGGGTTGAACTTCCTTCTTAAATAATGAGACTTGGCCCTCTTTACATCCCTTCGTTTGGAATTCTATGGTTTTGGCTTCCTCAAAATTTTATGCTAAGGTTGTTTTGGCGGCCCTTTTTACAAGCATGGAAATGGAAGCAGGGAGAGCATTAACGTACACTTCGATTTGCAACTCCTGAGTGGGATTAGTTTTAGGATTAAATTTTTTAAGGATAGTGGTGAATTGTTGATAAAAGTCTTTAACATTCTCCTTTGAACTCATGGTGGCGGCGATGTAACACACCCACTACGACATAATAAATTTTTTTCCTTTTATCGAGGGACATAATCCTCAAAGTCCTACAGGGGCTTAGCGCAGGCTAGCTCTTCCCTTTTTCCACCTCCATGTGATCGTCGGTTATGACCACCAGCCAAACAACTATGCGCCTTTTCACATTTTGTGACTCATAGATATAAGCGAGTCGAGTCTTTCGACTCTGCAAACCCCAAAATGTCGAAATGATGAAAAGACTTTGATCAGCAATTAGCCCCTTGGGCTATGCCTTGGCCCATATGACCACTTCTCATAAGACCGCAGTCTTATTCTCGTCAAGACTTATCAATATGAGAGCCTAACCTCTTGTCAACGAGACTCTCGAATTCCTGATTTCTGATTTCCCGAAATGGCCTTTGTCACATTAGCCCTCCTGGCTATGCCCTGATCTATGTGACCACTCCTCATAAGACTTACATCCTATTTATTTTGGGATTTATCAATACAAGAGCCCGACCTCTTGTCAACGGGACTCCCAAATTCTCGATTTCCAAAATCCTGATGGACTCTTCCTTTTGGGATTTTCCCCAAAATCCTGGATTGCTGCCATGTGTCCTTCCTCAGATGGACGGTCCAGATCGTTTCGGGACTTCACTAGGTGTGAAGTCAAAATGCTCACCTTCCTCTTTTGTTTCTCGATGTCTGAATCCCCAAAATGGGTGATCTTGCGACACGTGTCCTCCCTTAATCGGACGGTCTAGATCTATTTCGAGACTTCCACCATAGAGTGTCCCGATCTCTTGTCCTCGAGACTTCCGAAATCCTGAAGTCCAAAATCCTCAAATGGGTGATCTCGCTACACGTGTCCTCCCTTAATTGGATGGTCCATATCTATTTCAGAACTTCCACCATGGAGTGTCCCGATCTCTTTTCCTCGAGACCTCTGAAATCGTAAAGTCCGAAATCTCGATACCAACTCCTCTTTCGGGACTTTCACCTCTGTTCACAAAGGCTTAACCCTCATGCATCTCCTGACACATCCAACGACTGTCATTTTTTCTGACTAATATCTGATGGTTCAGATATATCCCTCGATGTGCACTCTCTTGCTTCTCCCTGGACGTGGAAAACCAACGGTCCAGATCTCTTCCTTTCTTCCATATAGCGCATTGGGGTTTTAGGTACCTAGATTTCATGACTCATGATGACCAGGGTTCTTTCCCTTTGATTCCCCGAGTGCCGAAATGCCGAAATGCTTATCGACCACCACGTGCCCTTATAAAATGATGGTCTAGATACTCCCATGGACCTTGGGGATCTACGGTCCCAATTTCTTCGCTACTCACGAAGATAAAAGAAAAGGGTTGAGGCATTTAACACCCTCATTTCTTGCTCCAATCTAACGGCCGTGACTGACCTTAGCTCTTTCGACAAGATCTCATCTGTCAATCGATACTTATCCACCCATTGCCATTTCAGGATTTTGCAAATCGGGGTTTCGGGACTTGCGAGTATGAGAGGGCTCGCACTTGGATACCCCGGGTGTCAAAATGCTGAAATATTGGGATTTTAAGAGGATGATTCTTCCTCCTGCAGGATTTCTAAGACTTGCACCTTCAAATCCTTTTTCAGGTTCTTGGTAAGCTTTCCAAGAAGGGTGTCTCTATGGGGAGACCTATCTAGGGTATTACCTGAGACGGATAAGGGTATAGATTTCTTGAGAACAGACTTGAAGTCCGAATTAAATCGGTATACATATAAATAGCGATTTATAAAACATAATCCATACGTAGTATTTCCATTATAATCATGCAACCACCATTTCTGGTCAAAACACCACACATACAGTCTTATACTAAAACCATTTATAATTTCACAGACTATGATCATAAATGTTAGAATATACATTTCAAGATGAAATATGTAAAAAACTTATCAGAAATAACACCAGATGTGAATGCAACTTCTAAGAGGGGTGATCGTTTCCATCCAACCATAGGCTCAGCGACTCCCAATGGATTTACCACTAGCTGCCCCCGAGCTGAGACCACGATGCTGCGAGAATGAGTCTCTGTTTTCCAGTGACCTAGAACGAAGGTTACTCTCCTTCTTCTCTACTATCGCTCACTCTAAATTTTTCCAGAGTTCTCCTTTTTCCTCTTTCCCCCGCCTCTGCCCCCCTTGATCGCACACTCTTCCTTCCTTTTCTCCTTCGGTGAGGTTGCATGTGGCACGATCTTCCTCACGGTGGTCAGGTTTGAGGACTATACGAATGGGCAATTCACCCCCATCCCTAATTACTCATGAGGTTCCATTTACCTACCAACCTGACAAGTCATTTAATTTGGGGCCAGCGAGCTGCTCTTGGTTCTTCGAGCCAGTGAAGTCCAAATACGGTATTGGTTTCGGTGGAAGTTAACGCCATCATTCTAGGTGCCTTCCACCACCTCTCTCTAGCCATCGTGGTCTCTTTTTCAGCACATCCCCTCTCAGCAGTCCTTCAATATATATATTCATAATATTATTCACATTCATCCACCTTTTTCACAAGGTCCATTCACATCACACATTCACATTTCTGAGTTTGCCACAATACTTGGCCAGTATATTTATTTTACAGACTGGGGGAAATAGGGTGTTACAGGAGAACAATTCAACCATCAAAGCTCCTGTAATGGTTTCTTCTGCAAATTTATCTAAGAAATCCTTCTAAAACTTCATCCAACTAGTTATGGACCCTACAAGTAAGTTGAAATACCACGTGGAGGCTGAATTTTAAAAAATATAAGGGAAAATCCTGCATACTACGTCTTCAAGTTGGAAATTCATTAGTCTAATAGCTAGTATGAGATTTTTGATGTGGTCTTTAGGAAATCCTGAGGTTTTAGGGTCAAATTTAGGGAGTAATTTTTCAGGGTGTCGGGGCAGGTTATGTACTCGTCTAGGGATGGTCAGAGCATCTCTGGCCAACCAAGGTTGATTATTATGAGGTGGGTTTCCTCATTCTTCATTATGATCAGTTTTAGCTTCCATGTTGTCCGACTCTGAAACTGAGTGTTCTAAGTTAAACCCTTCCTCTTCATAAAAATCGTCGGGCTCGGAGCAATTACCGACTGGTATTTTGGGGATTATATTAAGGGGATGTTCGATTTTGGTGAGGGATAAATCTATCAGGTCTTCTACTATGTGAAAAAAAACCTAGTCAGGGGTGTCGATCATTGGTCTGCTTACTTTTTTTCTACAAGGAACTAACAGAGCTAAGGGTAATGCTCCAATTTTTCGGGCATAAGATCTTGTGATTCTTCTGAACTAGTTCAACTTCTCGTGGGGAAGAGCATAAGGTATTTCAAGGAATAAATGTTATTCGTCTTCCTGGGGTGAGTTACTCATTTCAAGAGTACTTAGTGTGTGTGGGTTGTCTTGAGAATGACTAGCCATGCATGTGGGATGTTTTGAATCTACATGTTGTGTGAAATATTATATCAAAAATATTGTCATCCATTCATTCTTCAAGTCCTCCTTCTAGTGCCAATTCTGTTGAGGGGTCCTAAATCCATTTAACTCAACAATAGGAACCAAACCCGCCATCAAGGCCCAATTAGAATCTGCAACGTTTAATAGTGGAATGGTTCTCCAGATTTGTTGATCCACCCAAATAATCGATGGGATTTATGTAGTGATTAATAGGATATCTTCTTATGAAAATTCCTCCTTTGGTTTAAATGCTCTCTTTTTGTATTTTATTTTACTATATGAGTCTGATAAAAAGATGTGTGTTGGTATAAACAAACTAGAAAATGGGAAATATTAACTACCGAAGAAGGCTGAGCTTAGGATAACCCTTGTGCTCAAGCATGTAGACAAAGATTTTCACACTTGTGACAAGCCTAGTACTAATACATTGACTTGTTGGTATTTCAATTATTGACTAAGATAGAATTATCGAAAGAAAACATACATGCATTAAAACAATGGAAAGAAAAATAGTTTTCTTGGCTCTAACCATTAATTACACATTTAACATAATGATTTTCTTTCCATCATTAGAGACAAGAACTATAAAAACATTGAATCAACTAGCTTATCAATATATTCGGAAAACTCTTACTCATTACAACATCCATTCATGAGATAAAGTCGGAAGTAGTTCCTCCTTAGATCCAATCACAAACTCCTTTGATGAAAAACATAAGTTTGTCTTAGTTCCTAAACATGAATTCTCAATTAAAGTAGTTCATAAATAGTTCTTTACAATTCCAAAAATGAGGGTGTGGCACAAGGGTAGACCTAGGGTTCAATGATACAACAACGCACCAACAAAACCCTAACTACCGACCCTTTTGGAAACACCCATGAAGCAGATGAAGTTTCACTTGAGGTAGAGGCAGGGGTGGTTGCAGGACTCAGATGTATGCAACCTCAGCTGGGACACAGATATGTGATTCTATCACTAACATAACACTTAGCAGTTAACATTAATCAATATCTAGTTCTTAGTTACAATGCAAATAAACCCTAAACTACAGAGCACACATTCTTCATTTAGATCTGAAGTTTTTAATCACTAAGCATACTTACATAATTCAAGTCTAACATCCATCCATATTATTAAGCACAAAGCATCAACAGATCTATCTATCATTCATCTATATTAAAGAACTTAAGCAAATAAACACATAAACACATTAACATATCACACAAAGCATAACACACAACATGTACGTGGTTCACCCCAACCCTGGGGCTACATCCACCAACTCTTCTCTTCTTTATTATCTTTGGTAAAGATTCTTACAGGCACATAGCATCAAGATCCTACTTCGCAGAAGATAGGAGATCTGCGCACACTCCACCAGATCCTCCTTCTTCAAGCTAGGGTACAGCACCAAGCCTTTATATAGTCTCTACAGTTACTTGCACTAGCCTTGCAAGCCTCACACAGTGTGCAGAGAGAATTTACAATCCTTGATCACATAGATCAAACACTAGCACTTAGCATCCCATCACATAGATGCCCCCTTCCTTACATCGCTTACACATTTATTTATACATTACAAAATCATGCCTAAGCATGGGTAAACCCATGGGATAACATTCCCATACCTGTTACATAAGCCCAAAACCCAAAAATATCTAAAAAGGGGATGAGATACCGCTATCTCCACTTCGTCTTGCGCTCTGCATTTGATAGCCTGTCGAAGTCCCAAAATTAGGTCAAACATGAGCAAGAATCCTCAAAACTTGGTCAAGGGCCGACAGGACACCAATACTCACCTGTGACTCATCTCGAGTCACTCTGATCTGATTAGTTCTGCTTTGAAAGCCTTGATCTTGGCTCAATATGCTTCGACTTGTTGTTGTGCCATGACCTCTTGTTCAATGAACTCTTGGATGAATACTTCATTGACAGGTCCCTCTAGGCGTTGCTCAGCTGCAGTGACGATATGCTCTAGTTCTCTTCCTCAACCTTCGATCTCTGCAAACAATTGGCAAGTCTCATCCTGTGTAGGTTGGAGTCTCTGAGTTACTTCCATAAATCTACTCTAAATAGTGTGGAGTTGCTGCTGGGTAGTGTGCTGCTCCTGGGATCTCTTCATTCTTTCCACAGCTGACAAGGGCTTCCATTTTGCCTGTATTGTCTCTGCTTGCTACTTTTCTTCCTGGAGCTGTGAATCCAGTGCCTCCAATTCTAGATTCTCAGTGAGTCGCTCATATGTTTGGGCACTGCGATCACTCAGTTTCTTGCATTCCATGGAAAGGGATTTTATTCTCTCAACTGCACTTCGGGAAGTTGCTTCTCTTTGATCCCTGAATTCCTGCTGTGTGTCGAGCATGATGCAGAGTTCTAAATCTTCTATTCTTTTCTGTAGCTATTGGATAGCTTTCGCAAGCTACTCTACTTGATGTGTGAATCAGTCTTTTTCCTATGGCTCTAAGCCCATCACAGAGTAAAGTGCTCTATTGACTACTTCTTTCACTTTGAGTTGCTCCACGAGAAACTGTTCTTGTCCTTGTTGCATCTGTGCTTTCTCTTTGTCAAAATTTGCTTGGAGAGAAACATTATCCTACTACGCAACTCAATGCTATTCTATGAGTACTCCTTGAACTTGCTTCAAGGCCTGGGTGGCTTGTTCTGTTTCTTCATGTGCTCATTGCAGGTGAGCTTCAGTTGCATATGCTAGTTGATGGAGTTGGGCTGGCTCATATCCCAACTCTGGTTCTCTCGATGGTAGAGGCACAGTGGGGACTGCACGAATGGATTGAAGGGCCTGTTGTACCCCTTAGAGTTTGACATTAATTCTATCATAAATTTCCTCCTACTTGGCTTCTTGTTTCTCAATGATTTCCAGTGAAGCATCGTTCAACACTACTATGATGAAGTCAAAATCATCAGTGGTAAGTACAGTCTGCATCTTGGTCATGGTGGCTATTGATTTATGCTGAGAAGAAGGTTTCAAGGGAGAAACCTTCCTCTTCTTCAAAGAGTCAACCTCATCTTTGGGCGGTGTTACTTCGCCTTGCTTCTGTTTAGCTTCTTTCCCTTTTACCTCTTCTACTTTGTCATCACCCGCTCAGTCAGGTGATACTGAAGTAGTATTTCCTGAGGCACTACTTAAATCTTGGACCTCTTCAGTATTCTTCCTTCTGCTGGCTCCAGGTGTGTTCTGCTCTTTGTGAGTGGCCTTTGGGC
This sequence comes from Picea sitchensis, assembly GCA_010110895.2. NCBI lineage: Eukaryota > Viridiplantae > Streptophyta > Pinopsida > Pinales > Pinaceae > Picea > Picea sitchensis. Next base: position 54,196 of record SNQJ01S0005457.1, on the reverse strand, counting down.
TATCTATTTTAGGGTCAGACGTCTCTGTAGGGTCCGCAGGGATAAGAAGTTTTTCCAACCAGTCCTTAGTGATATCCTCAAGGTCATCTTCCGTGAGTTTATAGTACGACTAGAGATGATCCTTATGTTCATCTACTCGCGCTGAAATGTAGATGAAATGCCAATCTGCGCTGAAATTCATCAGGGGTCAGAATCTCTATAAAGTGTTCAGAGTCATGTGAGGTTCAACTTCGATGGCTCTCTTTAGTTGAAGGTAGTATGTATGAAAAACATCATTCGATTGCCACTGTTTATTCATGTTGCTCGAATACAGAAGTGTGGTGAACTTCGCAGCAAGCGGCTCGAATGGATCGATGTCCAGGAAGGTCACACTGTCTAGCATTTCCCAGGAAACAAATGCGATGAGGATCAAGAGCCAATTGAAGTGAAACTTGTAGCCTTGATCCTGTGCTTCGCGATAGTCTAGTTCAAGCTGATTGACTAGGTACTTTTCCCAGTTCATCTGTAAGCCTTCTACACACTTCCCTACGAGGTCAAGGAAAAATCCCGTGACCTGCATGGGTCTGTTCTTCCTTACCAACTTTCTAGCTATTAGTTGGCATGCTAGGCGCACTGTGCCATTCTGGATGGAGGCTACCTTGTAGCCTCACGTCCGCTTCTCAACATCATCGTATGTATACTTGATCTTCTATGCTATTGCGCAGTCTATGGATTTTTTGAGATAGAACTCCTGCGGGTCAGGTCCTTGCATACTCAACCTTGTGATCCTATGGATCAACGTCGGATCAACTATGGTATGGCGGTCTAGTCATAAGTAGCTTCCATGGTAACATGAAAGTAGTAGCTTGACACATGCGTTGACTTCCTGGTGTCTTCTGAAGTGTGGGATTTTCATTACATTCAGCAGGGTGGACTGTGTGAGGTTCATTGTCCATGACTTGGGGATTATCTTTGAGTTCTTCCCCTTCGTCCTGGTTAGGTATTTGTACGGGGCAATCATGCTATGGTTCTTGTGATCTCTGAGGTTGAAGTTGTTGAACTTCAACGCTACGATATTTTCCTACTGTGCTCAAACTACGTGTATCCTCTTCAAGAGGTACGCAGCAACCATAGTGTACTCGAAATATCTTGGCACACTATCACAACTTACCACGCCGGCCAGCGGCAGGATGTAGTCGGGAAAAAGGGTCAGGATCAGCTTCGCATTGGCTAGGTCATCTTTGTGTTTTGTTCTCTTTTCCACTGATGGTCGAGATGGTCCTGCTCCGCGAGAAGTTGACGAAGAGGCTTGCATTCCTCTCATCGATGATTCTTGTACACCTACATACAATACTCTCTTAGACATGACTCTCTTAGTCATGAGGTCAATGAGTACTTCCTTCACAGACTCTTCGACTGCGTTGATTTCTTCGGACATAAACGCTTGTGGTTGAATCTCTTGGTTTAGAAGAGTAACTAGTCAATGCAACATGATGGATGGAAATAACATGATGATCAACTATTCTGTGAGCTCAGATAATCATGATTGGAAAAAGTGATCTCAGTGCATGGTGTGACAGGTTAAATAGATAACTTGGCAACAGATCTCACCAATGGGCGAGAAGCCTTCATTAACTCGACTCTGTCGATTACGATGCAGTCCCAATGGTCTGGTGGCGAGATGTCTAACCATAAATGCCTTTCTACCCATCCGGGGCATTGGTCTAATAGTTATAATGTTCCCAATGACTATATTTCTTTGCCATGGCGAAGTGCCATGTGACGCTGTTCTGATATCCCGACGAAGTTCCCAATTTGCAAATTTTTCTTTTGTGAAGTTCCCTCTGGAACCTTTTGTAACTTTTCGATCTTATTTTTCTTCTTACTTAGTTTTCTAGCCTTTTTCCCCGTGAGTTTTATCTCAGTATTCCTTTTTACATTCTGATTCTTATCTCCTCTTGGCATAGTAACTTCGCACTGTTGATATTATTTCCTAGAAATCAGAGGTATTACTTCATATGTATTTGGGATAGGTACTTCAGTATTTTGTGGGTCTTCTAGTGTTCTTCCAGCTTTGACATCCCAATCTCTGGTGCTAATAAATTCGATTTGTTTTCTTGTTCTTCAATCAAGTGTGTGATCATCCTAGTCATGAAATCTTTTAACTGTTGCTTCTTTTTTTCTAACATTTTTTCTTCCCTCCTTCTGGTCTGATCTCTTTCAATCCAAGGTTTTCCTAGTAATATAGAAAATGGAGTGTTGTTCTCAGTAAATTTAAAAATCTCAAAATATTCTTTTGTCGAAGTCCCATTGGCATTCATAGATATCTGGGTGAGCTTCCCACATAGGGTTATTAGTTTTCCTCTGAATAATCCTATTCCTCCCAATGATGGAATCATAACAGGCTTCCCTAAAAGTTCCCAAGTTCTTTCTGTCATGATATTCACTTGTGTTCCCGCATCTAGAACACAGTCAATGTCAAAGTCTCTTATTCTTTCTTCTATGCATTCTTTTTCTTTGAAGATATCAGATAAACTGACATGTCGGTGGTTATTCAGGGTTTATTTCATATGTAGCAATACTTTCTCTAATTCTTTTTGGGGTTCTACCATGGTTTTAGTTGCTTGAACTTCCTTGTGGTCTTCTTGTCTCATATTCATCCTTTCAACCTTAGAAATAATTCTAGGGAAATCCAATACTTCATGGTCCATATCATTGCAATAGAGGCAACTAGGTCTCTGCCCACGCAATTCCTTAGCAAGATGTCTTGGTTTTCTGCAACTGTAACAAAGGGTTAATCCTCTTTTTATTTTAAATGATCCCTGAGCTTTCATGTACTGCGTGCTAGGATCATAGTAGCTAACCTGCAAAAAATTATTTCTATGGTCTTGCATCCAATTGTTATTCCAAACATTCTCTCTATGCATAGGTATAACATGTCTTTCACTATTCTTATCATATCTACTTATATCAAATCTTCATTTATCTATCAGTGCCCTAGTTTCCAAACTAGGACAGAATCTATCAACCATACCTAGATCCATATTCTAGAAACAAAAATTTTCACTTATTTTACTTCTACAGAGCACAAATCTTATAGTTCTTACCTATTTAGTCTCACTTTCACGATTATCAAGGCACAAATCTCCTAGAGCTTCCCTCTTTTCTTCATATCTGACCTCTTTTCTTGGCATAGAGCTTCAAAGATCGAGTAGAGTACTGCGCACTAGGGCAACATATCTATGCACAAAGCTTTAGAAGTTTCAGGTCAATCCCTAACACAAAGCTTCTTCTTTCTTAGTTCCCAGCAATCATAGTTTCAAGTCCTGACAACAGAACCATTTGTTGGCACAGGGGAAGACCCAGGGTTCAATGCTACAACAATGCACCAACAAAACTGTAACTACCAACCCTTTCGGCAACACCTTCAAAGAAGATGAAGTCTCACCTGAGGTATAGGCAGGGGTGGTTGCAGGACTCAGATGTTTGCAAACTTAGCTGGGACACAGATCTGTGATTCTAACACTAACATAGAACTTACCAGTTAACATTCATCAATATCTAGTTCTTAGTTACAGTGCAGATAAACCCTAAAATACAGAGAACATAGTATTCATTCATATCTAAGGAATTTAAGCACTAAGTATACTTACATAAGTCATATCTAACATCCATCCATATTATTAAACACAAAGAATTAACAGATCTATCTATCATTCATCTATATTAAATAACTTAAGAAAATAAACACATAAACACATAAACATATCGCACAAAGCATAGCACACAACATGTATGTGGTTCACCCCCACTCCAGGGCTATGTCCACCAACTCTTCTCTTCTTTATTATCTTTGGTCAAGATTCTTACGGGAACATAGCATCAATATCCTACTCTGTAGAAGATAGGATATATGTGCGCACTTCGCCAGATCATCCTTCTTCAAGATAGGGTACAACCCTAAGCCTTTACACAATATCTACAGTTACTTGCAGTAGGATTGCAAGCCTCACACAGTGTGCATAGAGAATTTACAATCCTTGATCACATAGATCGAACACTAGCACTTAGCATCCCATCATATAGATGCCCCCTTCCTTACATTACTTAGACATTTATTTATACATTACAAAATTAGGCCTAAGCATGGGTAAACCCATGGGCCAACATTTTGATACTCGTTACCTAAGCCCACAACCCAAAAATCCCTAAAAAGGGGTCGAGATCCCGCGATCTCCACTTCATCTTGCACTTCACGTTCGACAGCCTGTCGAAGTCCCAAAAATTGGTCAAACATAAGAAAGAATCCTCAAAACTTGGTCAAGGGCCAACAGAGGGTCTTTGCAAAAACCATCAACCTATAAATTATTAACTAAAAATAACTATCAAAAGTGCAAGCTAAGTAAAAAAAAACATCGCCACATGGCGCTTTCATCTCCAAGTCTTCTAAGAGTCATCAAACAGTTTCACTTGAGTGGATGACTCTTATGATATTCTGACCATTTGACAAAGAGCTCCTCACATGTGTTGGCATACAGGAATCTGTGTTGGCCCATCGGGGCCGAAAGGATCTCCTTTATCTCCACTACCTGTGCCCGATAATTAAATACTTTAACACTTAACTGATGTAACATTGTATGAGCCTTAATCAGGTGCTCCATGAACTATTGTACTTGACCTGGCACCATGTTCACCACCTTTTCTATCTCCGTAGTTCACGATGAGTCTTGTTCTACATGTAGTTTGACTATGTCATGCAATTCGACCGATGTCTCTCATCGCCCAATTGATCTTGGTCCATCTCCTTTCATAATTGACCCATTTCTCTTGGATATCCTACTGAGGTTCTTGGGCCATATTCATCTAGTATTCATCCAATTTCCTTATACGGTCGATGTTGTTGTCCCTTAGCACCTGAATTCCATGCTCTTCGGATCTCAACACTTTTGATCCACGCTAATGTAATCAATTCTTTCCACCGCTTGGTGGGCCTTCTCATACCATTTTTACATGTCTTTTCATGTTTCCAATGCCATAAGGGTGTCTTCATGAAAGTCATATATCCTTGCAGTGAAAAGGTGTCACTCACTTGTGAATTTGCTGTAGGCATCTTGGAAATCGCTCCTCAAAAACACCGTGGTTTGTGTGGAGTCCTGATAGTATTTTTCCAAGTGGTTCATATGTTCCAACTCCTTTAGTGCAATGTCCAGCTCCTCTTCATATTTCCTTGCTCTATCCAGGGTGGCATCTTTGATTGCCCTCCCTACGCTGATAAGATCAGATGTCGTGGCATGCTTCGTGTTGATCAATTTATCCTTTGTGGTGATGAGGATGGAATAGTCCAAAGTGAGCCTCCTCTTCTTAGTGGTTTGTTATTGGATAAATCCATAGGTGCGAATACTAACTGATCTCCCTAGATCCACCTGGATCTAGAACAAAGCAAGATAGAACATGACTCTTTCCCTAGATTCTAACCATGGAATTAAATAAGAGGCAAGAACAAATAACATACCTTATTATCACTTCCTATGATCTTTGTTCCTCCCGCTTTGCTCCAGTGCTCTTGTGCAGCCAAGACCAAGACAACACAAACCAACCAAAGTGAAGAAAGCACAATCTATTCAACAGTCAATCT
>SNQJ01S0005457.1:0-27618 GCA_010110895.2 Picea sitchensis | reverse complement strand
TAGACAGTGCTCTCAAAGATTGATTAATCAGCAGATAACTTTAAAGTGGGTGAAGAACAGATTGTAACTAAACCAGTACAATGTAGGGTCTAAGAGACAATCAAGAAACTTATTATCAGGCTATGAGCTAAACAATGGGATAATAGCCATTCAAAGCTTGACAACACAGATAATAGTGCAAAAGAAGGATGGAAAGCTGACAATCAAAATTGAAAGGAACCTGTGATATGTATTAACATAAAAAGTCTGAGTACAATAGCCAATTACTCTATCCAAAATCGAACCCTTGTTTGATATCAAAACAGGAATTTATATCCCTTACAAGCAGTTGCACAGATCCTAAAAACATGGATCTGTTATTAAATAAAAACAGTTATATTCTATCTAAACTACTTTGAAATTAAAGTCTTCAATCAACTGGACTGAGTGTTCGAACTGTCTTTAGTTTGCAAAAATTGCCATTTGCTTCCTCCAGCTTTTTGCATCTGAAATGTGGTGAAGTAGCATGACACCTGTACGTGACTGTTCCATTCTCCAATATTTATGGCTGAGTTTTAGGATATGGTTTTGAACGTGTAACCAAAATCCCTCGAATCCCCGAGGTTGAACTTCTTTCATGCAATTTGATAGTTCACTGATATGTTGGCATATCTTCAAAACATGTTTAAAATAAACTGTTGCATCCTCGACCTCAAAACTTGCTTGCCCAGCTTTCAATAGTGCAACCGTTTGATATTTTCACGGGTTAGCTGTTGAAAGCTGTCGCTTTCCACAGCTAACGGGTAATGAAATAGTCATCTGGCACTGTTGAAAGTCTCGATAGTGCACAAAAAGAATTTTCACCTTTTAAATTGATTTTAAACCAAAATCAATGGCCATCCGATTTCTCACCTTGCATATTTACTGCAACTTGAGCAAGGACTTTGAGGTTTGGATGAGGTTTTTGGTTCAACTTTTGTTTCAACCCCCTGATCTACCTTTTGAGGCGCTTGGTAAGACACCGCAGGCTGTTGCAGTCTTTGGCAAGTTTTGTCTTTCTCTTCTTCTCTCTGACACTCTCCTTAGCCAAACGTTCAAACGCAACATTTGTCTTGGCAAAGTTATCTGATAATTTCTTATACCTGTCTTTAATCACCCGCTCCAAAACTTCTTGCTGGGCAATTACTTCCTTCAGATGTTTGATCCTTTGAGACTTATTTGACCTAGGGTTTTTGGATGATTCTCCCTGCTCTATATGACTGAAAGTTTCATAGTTCTGTGCACATTCGGCTGATTGCTCAGAACTCTTAATGACAGGGCATTGGTCTTGCTGCTCAGATTCTGAATCTGAATATGGCAAATTAAGGATGTTCTTTCCTGTACTCTGCTATGTAGGATGTCCTGAATTTTGCTGTGTAGTCTGCTGTGTAGTCTGCTCGAAATTCAATTTTCTCTTCAACCTGTGAGGCTTCATTCCAGATATCCTGTCCTCTGAAGGTCCTGGTAAGGCCCTTCTTCTTCTTGAGCTGCTCTGAGGAGAGGATTGCTTCTTTGTACCTTCCATCTGTTCATTTGCAGTCTAGTTCTGGGTTTCAAAACCTTCCCAGAACAGAAAGTGCTCCCAGCTCCTCAGCTGTTGTTTCAATTCTTGCAGAAGAATCAATTTAATGAGGCCTAGATGACATAGAGTAGTTTTAATGCTCAAAGGTTGAGCTCTAATTCTCTTGCAGACCTTATACAAACCGTGATATAAGAAATAAGGAAAATTGATGGGGGTTTTGCCTGTAAAGTGATCCATGAGTTTAAAGTGGTACATCATCAATTTATCATATATCCCTTCTGAAGTAATGTATAGTTGAATGTATTTGAATAAATCTTGCCACTCTTCATCCAAATATGAAACGAGCATACCTTTTCTCCACGCTTTGTGTTTGTAGCCATCTTTCAAATAGACCCTGAAATCCAGATTCTTAGGAGAGGTGGTTTTAAACCATTTTTGACCAGTTCTTGGCAATCCTGTAGCTGCGGCAATGACAGCCTCATCCACCTTGATTTCCACAGAGCCAACGCAAGCTTTGTTGCCATCAAATGTCTTGGCGAAGGCTTCAACTGTGGCCTGGTGAGACCCAACTTGTAACCTTTCTGCGAATTCCATGCACCCCGCATTTGAAAAATGCCTCTGGACCTCGGGATGTGATTCTAAAAAGGATAAGTTATCCAATTCTCACTTGAGTAAAACACCACTGCGTTTTCTCACCATTCTGCAGCTCAAGCACTTGACCACTGTAATCCCTGTAACTGCTTAGTCGAGCCGAGGTTTTGCACTGTTGAAAGCAGTTTGGGCTTCGTTTTGAATTAAATGAAAACTTTGACAGTGTTTTGGAAATGGTTTGTGATATGAAACCTCTGTTTGATTTGATGGTGTCAGGCCAGCGGTACCTCCTCTTTACCTGCATCAACGAACACGAACTTGCCATTCTGGATGTGATGAGCATTGAGCGTGGGTTCTAGAATGAATGCAAATTACACTCATATCCTGACATGCATGATTTAGTTTGTATGATTGCCCACTCCTATCAGCGCATGCCTTGGATTTACTTTGACGTGGGGGGTGATCATATCATCATTTCTTTCATACGTGGATATCACGCACGTGATTCCCGCTTCGTGCAGCAACGGCCTGTGGAAAACACCTCTGCCAAACGCTCGCTTGCCACTTTCACCAGTGCGCGACTCTGTGAAGAAACCCCTGTTAGCTACTGAAAGTCTGCACTTTCAATAGTGCACCGCTTTGTAGAAGACCCTCCTTAGCTGTGGAAAGTAATTACTTTCAACAGCGCGCCATATCAATCAAAATCGCTCCTTAGCTGTGGAAAGCATGTACTTTCCACAGTGTGCCACCCGAGAACTAATTTTCAAAAACCTTTTAAGATTTGTCACTTTCAACAGCACATCAACTGATGAAACGAGCTCCTTAGCTGTTGAAAGTAGGCACTTTCCACAGATCACAATGAATCTTTGAAAACATGTTAGCTGTGGAAAGAAAAAATTGACAATTTTGAAAGAAAATACTTTATGGGTCAATTATTTTCTAGGACACACCAAAACCAAAAATTTTCTCAGCTATAAAAACTCAAAAAGTAACTTAAAGATACTACCAAAAGCCATGATATCCACCACAAAAATCAACCGAAAGAACGGTTTCATTTTGGGAGTTAACACTATCAATGCACAAGGTAGAAACAAATGCGGGATGAAGCATGATCCAAATTTTATGAGCAGAACAAAATGAACACAAATTATTAATAGATGCTTAATATAGAATAACAGAGATACAGTAAAACTGGTTTTCTATTCAATAAGGAAATAAGTTGAAACTATAAAATGCAACGGAAAACAAGATTGCTGGAATGGTGGCAGCTTATCTCTGAGAAGAGATGTGACGGATGTTCTCATTCGCAAGAAGATCATTACAATGAGGCTATCAAGGCCTTTTTACAATAACCAAGAATGTCAAAAACTGTAGACATCCAAAGACCTAACCTTAGGAGATGAAGCGCCAAAAGTCATGTGGGCCCCGTTTGGGTAAGTTAATCGGTCAACTTCCCGGATGGTCATTTCCTCTCAATAAATCGGGTGGATTTGTCAGCTTTTGGTGGAGCAGGAGACAAGTCAGTCGAGGTTTTCACCAGGGGTAGTGCAAAATCCATGGGGCCCAATGGCTGGAATCCCAACCCCACCTGAAAGGGGCTGTGGCCAGTTGAGCTATGCAGGGCTCGGTTGTAGATATGATGGACATAGTGAAGACTCTCATCCCATGTGAGGGGGTTCCTGGAATTGTACATGTGCAGGATATGTATACTCATCCGATTGATGACCTTAGTTTGGCCATTTGTCTGGGGGTGGAAGGTAGTGGATTTGGTGAGCTTGGTATCCAACAGTGACTAGAGGCTCGGCCAAAATGTGCTAAGGAACCAATTGTCCCAATCTGAGACAATGGTTTGTGGGATCCCAAAGTGTACCCAGACGCGTTCAAAGAAGAGATTGGTAGTGGCCTCTGCAATGATCTTCTTTTAGGCAGCCATAATCACCATCTTAGAAAAGCGATCAACAAGCACAAAAACATAGTCATTGCCCCTCTTGGTGGATGGGAGGTATGACATGTAGCCCATGGAGATGGATTCCCATAGCTTGTAAGGAGTAGGAAGAGGGGTGTACATGCCTTGTTTCTTAGTGGTAAGTTTGGCAATAGTGTAGATGGTGCAAGACCGGATATATTTGCCGACATCCTGTCGAAGTTTCAGCCAGTAGAAATGTTTTTGTAGAACTACCACTGTATTTTTGATGCCAAAGTGTCCTGCCACCTAACTATAGTGAGCTTCCCAAATAAACTTTGTGTGCTCACTTGATGGAACGTAGAGATGGCCCAGATGACAAAACAACCTATCCTGAATATGGAAATTAGCGACCACTGAGTTTTCTCCCAACATTTGGTAGATGGTGGAGAAGTCAGGGTATGTCTCATAGAGGTGGGGCCATCCAGAGGTCTCATGGCCATAAGAGTCTAGCACTATGGTGAGTGTCGCAAATGGAGGTTGGCTAAGGAAATCTGCAACTCGGTTGGTACTTCCTGTTTTATACTTGATGTTAAGGTGGAACTATTGTAAGTATGTGGACCACTTATGATGGTGGTCATTCTGCAATTTGCATTGGATTTTCATGAACTGTAATGGCTTGTGATCAGTGTGGATGACTATCTCCTTCCCCAGAATGTAATGTCTCCATTGGCGGAAAGATTACATAATGGAGTACATTTCTTTGTCATAAGTAGGGTACTTAAAGACAACACCTGATAGTGTCTCACTATGATACGCCACGGGGTGGCCGTGTTAAGTGAGAATGACGCCCAAAGCATAGTCTGAAGCCTCTGTCTCGATCTCAATGGGATGTTGTAGGTCTGGTAATGAAAGTATCGGGGATGAGTACAAACGCTACTTCAAGTCATCGAAGGCTTGTTGTTGGGACAAGCCCCACACAAATTTTTCCTTACTTCCACCCCTCATTACTTGGCTGAAGGCCCATGCGATATGAGAGAATCCCAACACGAACCTACGATCAAAATTGGCAAGGCCCAATATGATTTGAAGCTCAGAGAGTATGATTGGGGATGGCCATTCATGAATGACCTGGATCTTGGTTGGATCCACATGCACACCATGTTGATCAATGATGTAGCCTAAGTAATGGACCCTGTCCATGCCGAAGGAGAATTTTTCCAATTTTGCATATAGTTTGTGCTATCATAGGGTGTGCAAAACCTGCTGAATATTCTCCAAGTGTTTCGCCCAAGTCTTGCTGTAGATGAGGATGTCATCAAGATACACCACTACAAAATTACTGGTGAAAGGTCACAGGCTATAGTCCATCATCCTCATAAACGTTGTTGAAGCATTTTTCAAAACAAAGGGCATGACCAATCATTCAAAAAGACCTTCTTTTGACTTTAAGGTGGCCTTCCATACATCTGTATGTTCTATTGGGACCTCATGGTAGCCTGACTTCAGATCAATCTTACTGAAGTATTTGGCCCCCATGATTTGATCAAGGAGGTCTTTGATTCAGGGAATCGGGTACTGGTTTCGAACTGTGACTTTATTCAGGGCCCCATAATAAATGCAGAGTCACCAAGTCCCATCTTTCTTCTACACCGGTACGATTGGGCTCCCATAAGGCGATGAGCTAGGATGGATGTCCCCCTTGTGGAGAAGTTATTGGATCTTCCTCTTAATCTCCTCGTTTTCTAATAGAGAGTGGTAGTAGACTGACCCATTGGGTAGCAGTGCGCTTGGGGTCAGATCGATGGGATGCTTGACCTGATAGTGCAGAGGTATCCTAGTAGGAGAGGAGAAGATATCTGGGTATTATTCCATGACCTTATCCAATTGCTTCTGTTTTGTGGAGAGATCGGCCATGGAGGCCTTGGATGTGGTTGTGATCTTTCGCTTACTCTGAGAGAGAATCATGAAGAAGATAAATTTCCCGGTCTAAGAGATGACCTTCCTGCATTGCTTGGAAGAGGTCAAGGAAATAACACTAAGAGGGACTATCTCGGGTATCCTGTACAATTTCTTATTCAAAGTAATAATAACACTATGGGGCCTAGACTCATATACACCATGACGTTTTGATAAATAAGGTTGTCCCAAAGAAGCATTACAAAATTTGAGAGGAGCAACATCACACAATACCTCGTCTTTGAAGGGCTTGATGTCGTACGACTATCGACGCTGTTGGATGATGCATAGATCGCTTCCTTTGCAGAGCCATACAATGGTATGGGGATATGGGTGTGACATTGTCAGAAGGGCCAACCACTTGACAACCTCTGCTGAGATGAGTTTCTTCTGGCTACCGCTATAAACGATGAAGTGCAGTGGGGTGAATTTTACCCACATCTACAAATGGAAAAAGGCGCTCGCCTTCTTCTGGCTTGTCTGGCTCATTAGGCTGGAGCTTGGTGGTAACAACAGTGCCAATAGGATCCACGTCAATGATCCATATTCCTCTTTCTAGTTCTGACTTGGATTCAAAACCCGCATCTGATTCATAGGCTTTCACTTTGGCCACCAGCGAATTCTTTGAGCGACAATCGACAGTGTTATGCCAAAGTCTCTTATGGAAGTTGCACCACTTCCCAGTATCCTTCTTTGTCTTTCTAGTGTCCTTATTTTCTTGCGGATTGGACTGGTTTTCCTGATGCTATCCATCTTTGCTTTGTCCTTTGTTCTGTAGGTAGGGGCTACCCTTTCCTGGTTTTTGCTGCGAGGGGTTCTCAGACCCAAATTGTCACATATTTTGTTTGAGCTTCTGCTTGATTTTGACAACATATCGATAGGTCGTGCCCAAGGATGAGATGTCCAAAAATTCCATTTCATTTTGGATTTATCTATGCAGAGCACCGCGGTACTTGAGCACCAGATGTCTCTTTGAGTGTTTGATACCCAACTTGGTGCACAGGGTATGGAAGATATTTGTGAAATCTGGCACTGCTTGGTCTCTTTCTTGCTGGTGTGTGCTCCATGTGGTATACAAGTCATCATATCTTTTGACATGGTAGTATTGTACCTTAATAAAATCCATAAAGGATTCCTAGGTGGTCGCGACTTTAAATAATGAGGTTTCCTCAGTTTCCTTTAGCTCACAAAATTTTTCCCACCAATCTTTGACATGGGGAATGAGTTTGAGGAGTGCAAAAGTAATTGTTATGGACAGAAAAATAACCTTCTAGTAGATTCAACCAGTTGTCTACAACATCTGTGTCTATCTAAACTTCAAATATAGGAATATCAAAGTTTATTTGTACCTTGAAGGGGGTGGCACCTCTACTCCAGGAAGATGTGTTCCCTGTTGGTAGCCGCAAAAGGACTTGTGCGAAACTATCCATCATATCCTTCCTCTGTTGCACGAGGGACTCCTCAAGATTTTTTTTGAAAGGATCTCCTGTCCCCTCATATTTATTTTCTCCTACCATGAGAGGTCGTTTGGGCATGTGAGAGATTTTGTACTCAAGAGAAACAAGCTCGAGACCTAATTTCTTCTACCCTGACATGGTTGGGGACATGTATTAAGACGACAGGGAGAAGACCGCTCTGATACCAATGATCTAGATTTTATGAGCAGAACCAAATGAATAAAAATTATTAAAATAGACTTAATACATAATAACAGGGATATAGTAAAACTGGTTTTCTATTCAATAAGGAAATAAGCTGAAACTGTAAAATGCAGCGAAAAACAAGCTTGCTGGAATGGTCGCGACTTATCTCTGAGAAGAGATGTGACAGCTGCACTCATTTGCAAGAAGATCATTAAATGAGGCTCTGAAGGAATTTTTACAATAAATAGGAATGTCAAAAACCCTAGACATCCAAAAACCTAACCCTAGGAGATGAAGCGCCAAAAGTCATGTGGGCCCCGTTTGGGTAAGTTAGTTGGTCAACTTCCCGAGTGGCAATTTTCTCTCAATAAACCGGGTGGCTTTGTTAGATTCTGGTGGAGCAGGAGATGAGTCAGTTGAGGTGTTCACTAGGGGTAGTGCAACATCCATGGGGCCCAATGGTTGGAATCCCAACCCCACCTGAAAGGGGTTGTGTCCATTTGAGCTATGCAGGGCTCAGTTGTAGATATGATGGACATAGGGAAGACTCTCATCCCATGTACGGGGGTGCTTGGAATTGTACATGCGCAAGTTATGTACGGTGATCTGATTGACGACCTAAGTTTGGCCATCTGTCAGGGGGTGGAAGGCAGTGGATTTGGTGAGCTTGGTATCCAACAATGACCAGAGGCTCGACCAGAATGTGTTGAGGAACTGACTGTACTAATTTAAGAAAATAGTTTGTGGGATCCCAAAGTTTACCCAGACACGTTCAAAGAAGAGCTTGGTAGTGGCCTGTGCAGTGATGTTCTTCTTGTAGGCGGCCATAATCACCATCTTAGAAAATTGACCAACAACCAGAAAAACACAGTCATTTCCCCTCCTGGTGGACGGGAGGCCTAACATGTAGTCCATGGAGATGGATTCCCATGGCTTGTCAGGAGTAGAAAGAGGGGTGTACAGGCCCTCTTTCATTTTAGTCGGTTTGGAAATAGCGCAGGTGGTACAAGACCTGATATACTTTCTGACATCCTACCAAAGTTTCGACCATTAGAAATGTTTTTGCAACACTACCACTGTCTTTTTGATGCTAAAGTGTCCTACCACCTGACTGTAGTGAGATTCCCAGATTAGCTTCGTGAGCTCGCTTGATGGAACACAGAGATGGCTTAGATGACACAAAAACCTGTCCTAAAGATGGAAATTAGAAACCACTAAGTTTTCTCCCAACATTTTGTAGATGGCAGAGAAGCCAGGGTCTGTCTCATAGAGGTTTGGCCATCTAGAGGTCTCATGGCCACAAGAGTCTATCACCATGGTGAATGACGCCACTGGAGGTCGGTTGAGGAAATCAGTAACTCGGTTGGTACTTCTTGTTTTATACTTTATGTTGAGGTGGAACTATTGTAAGTATGTGGACCACTTCTGATGGTGGTCATTCTCCAATTTTTCTTGGGTCTGCATGAACCGTAGTGGCTTGTGATCAATGTGGATGAACTGTAGAGGTTGTTTGGGCATGTGAGAGGTTTTTTCCTCAAGAGAAACAAGCTCGAGACCCAATTATTTGTACACTGACCTTATTAGGGACATTCATTAAGATGACAAGGAGCAGACCACTATGATAATACTGATCCATATTTTCTGAGCAGAACGAAATGAATACAGATTATTAAAATATGCTTAACACAGAATAACAGAGATACAGTAAAATTGGTTTTCTATTCAATAAGGAAATAAGTTGAAACTGTAAAATGCAGCGGAAAACAGGCTTGCTAGAATGGTGGAAACTTATCTCTGAGAAGAGATGTGATGACTGCATTCATTCACAAAAATATCATTACAATGAGGCTCTGAAGGCCTTTTTACAATAAACAAGAATTTCAAAAACCCTAGACATCCAAAAACCTAACCCTAAGAGATGAAGCGCCAAAAGTCATGTGGGCCCCATTTGGGTAAGTTAGTCGGTCAACTTCTCGGGTGGCAATTTTCTCTCAATAAATTGGGTGGCTTTGTCAGCTTTTGGTGGAGAAGGAGACGATTCGGTTGAGGTGTTCACTAGGGGTAGTGAAACATCCATGGGGCCCAATGGTTGGAATCCCAACCCCACCTGAAAGGGGTTGTGTCCATTTGAGCTATGTAGGGCTCAGTTGTAGATATGATGGACATAGGGAAGACTCTCATCCCATGTGTGGGGGTGGTTGGAATTGTACATGCGTACGATATGTACGATGATCTGATTGACGACCTAAGTTTGGCCATCTGTCTGGGGATTGAAGGCAGTGGATTTGGTGAGCTTGGTATCCAATAGTGACCAGAGGCTTGACTAGAATGTGATGAGGAACTGACTGTCCCACTTTAAGACAATAGTTTGTGGGATCCCAAAGTGTACCCAGACATGTTCAAAGAATAGCTTGGTAGATGCCTCTGCAGTGATTTTCTTCCTGTAGGTGTCCATAATCACCATCTTAGAAAAGTGATCAACAACAAAAAAAACACAGTCATTTCCCCTCCTGGTGAATGGGAGGCCTGACATGTAGTCCATGGAGATGGATTACCATTACTTGTCAGGAGTTGAAAGAGGGGTGTACATGCACTCTTTCTTAGTGTTCGGTTTGGCAATAGCATAGTTGGTACAAGACCTGATATACTTGTGGACATCTTGCTGAAGTTTCTACCATTAGAAATGTTTTTGCAGCACTACCATTGTCTTTTCGAAGCCAAAGTGTCCTGCCACCCGACTATAGTGAGCTTCCCAGACCAGCTTCATGCACTCTCTTGATTGAATTTAGAGATGGCTTAGACAACACAACAACCCATCTTGAATATGGGAATTAGAGACCACTGAGTTTTCTCCCAACATTTTGTAGATGGCGCAAAAGTCAGGGTCTTTCTCATAGAGGTGGGGCCATCTAGAGGTCTTATGGCCACAAGAGTCTATCACCATGGTGAGGTCCGCGACTGGAGGTCGGCTGAGGCCATCAGTAACTCAGTTGGTACTTCTTTTTTTAAACTTGATGTTGAGGTGGAACTGTTGTAAGTATGTGGACCACTTCTGATGGAGGTCATTCTCTAATTTTCCTTGGGTCTGCATGAACCGTAATGGCTTGTGATCAATGTGGATGACTGTCTCCCTCCCCAGAAAGTAATGTCTCCACTGGCGGCAGGCTTGCACAATGGAGTACATTTCTTTGTCGTAAGTAGGGTACTTGCGGACAATATATGATAGTGTATCACTATGATATGCCATGGGGTGGCCGTGTTGAGTGAGAACGATGCCCACAACATAGTTTGAAGCATCTGTCTCAATATCAAAGGGATGTTGTAGGTTCGGTAATGAATGTATCAGGGATGAGCACAAATGTTGCTTCAAGTCATCGAAGGCTTGTTGTTGGGATAGGACCCACACAATTTTTTACTTAATTCCACCATTGGTTACTTTTCTGAGTGCCCATGTGATATGAGAGAATCCCAACACGAACCTACGATTGAAATTGTTGAGGCCCAAGAAGCTCCGAAGCTCAAAGAGTGTGGTTGGGGTTGGCCAGTCATGAATGACCTAGATCTTGGCTGGATCCACATGCACACCATGTCAGCAGGGTTCCTTTTACCCACCACACCACTATCTATGATGAAGTGCAGCGAGGTGCATTTTATCCACATCTACAAATGGAAAAGGCGCTCACCTTCTTCTAGATCATCTGGTTCATTAGGCTGGGGCTTGGTGGTAGCAACGGGACCACTAGGATCTGCATTAATGATCCATCTTCCCCTTTCTCATTCTGACTCAGAGTTATAACTCACATCTGATTTAGAGGCTTTCACTTTGGCCACCAGCAACTACCTTGAGTGACGATTAGAAATGTTATGCAAAGGGATCTTATGGAAGTCGCACCACTTCCCTGTATCCCTCTTTGTCTTTCTAGTGTCCTTATTTTCTTGCGGCTTGGACTGGTTGTTATGATACTGTCCATATTTTCTCTATCCTTTGTTCTGTAGGTTGGGTCCACCTTTTACTGGTTTTTGCTGCGAGGGGTTCCTAGGCCCAAATTGTTGCGTCTTTTGTTCGAGCTTCTGCTCAATTTTGACGACATATCGATAGGCCACTCCCAAGGACGATATGTCTAGAAATTCCATTTCATTCTCGATGTATCTATTCAGAGCATCATGGTACTTGAGAACTAGATGTCAGTCCGAGTCTTTGATACCCACCTTGGTGCGCAGGGTATGGAAGATATTTGTGAAATATGGCACTACTTGGTCTCCTTCTTTCCGTAATTTGGTCCATTTGGTATAGAAGTCGTCATAACTTCTGACATTGTAGTATTTTTCCTTAATAACATCCTTGAAGGATTCCTAGGTGGCCATGATTGTAAATAATGAGGGTTTCTCTATTTCCTTTTCCTCACAGAAAGTTTCTCACCAATCTTTGACATGGGGAAGAACTTTGAGGAGCGCAAAAGTAATTTTTTCTCTATTTCAAAAGTTATGGACATAAAAATACCCTTCTAGTAGATTCAACCATTTGTCTACAACATCTGCATCTATCTGACCTTCAAATATAGGAATATCGAAGTTGATTTGTAACTTGAAGGAGGCCACGCCTCCGCTCAAGGAAGATGTGTCGCATGTTGGTAGCCGCTAAAGGATTTGTGCGAAACTATCCATCACCGCATTCCTCTTTTGCATGAGGGCTTCCTCAAGAAACATTTTGAAAGGATCTCCTGTCCCATCATCTTTCTTTTCTCCTACCATGAGAGGTCATTTGGGCGTGCAAGAACTTTTGTCCTCAAGAGAAACAAGCTCGATACCCAATTCTTTGTACCCTGACCTCGTTGGGGACATGCATTAAGATGAGAAGGAGACGACCGATATGATAACACTGATCCAGATTTTATGAGCACAACAAAATGAATACATATTATTAAAATATTCTTAACGCAATAACATAGATACAATAAAACTGGTTTTCTATTCAATAAGGAAATAAGCTGAAACTATAAAATGCATCGAAAAACAAGTTTGTTGGAATCGTGGTGACTTATCTTTGAAAAGAGTTGTGATGGCTATGCTCATTCACAAGAAAATCATTACAATGAGGCTCTGAAGGCCTCTTTGAAATAAACAGGAATTTCAAAAACCCTAGACATCTATGTAGTTTCTTCTCAATAAACCCATCCTTCTTCTACACCAGTACGATTTGGCTCCCACAAGGCGATGAGATGGGACGGATGTGACCCTTGTGGAGAAGTTCTTGGATATTCCTATTATTCTCCTTGTTTTCTAACAGAGAGTGGTGGTAGACCGACCCATTGGGTAGTGGTGCGCCTGGGGTCAGATCGATGGGATGCTTGACCTGACAGTGTAGAAGTACCCCGGTAGGAGAGGAGAAGACATCTGAGTATTCTTCCATGACCTTATACACTTTCTTCTGTTGTGTGGAGAGATCGGCCGCAGAGGCCTTGTATGTGGCTATGATATTTTTCTTACTCTGAGAGAGAATCACGAAGAAGACAAATTTCCTGGTCTAATAGATGACCTTCCTACATTGCTTGGAAGAGGTCAAGGAAATAACACTATGAGGGACTGCCTCGGGTATCCTATAAAATTTCTTATTCAAGGTAATAATAACACTACAAGGTATAGAATCATATACACCATGAAGTTTCCATAAATAAGGTTGGCCCAAAAGAACATTACAAATTTTGAGAGGAGCAACATCACAACATTCCTCGTCTTTGAAGGGCTTGATGCCATATGACGGTTGACACTGTTGGCTGACGCATAGATTGCTTCCTTGGTAGAGCCATTGAATTGTGTAGGGCTATGGGTGGGGCATTGTCAGTAGGGATAGACACTTGACGAACTCTACTGAGATGATGTTCTTTTGGCTACTGCTATCAATGATGAAGTGAGGCGGGGTGCCTTTTACCCACATCTGCAAATGGAAAAGGCACTCGACTTATTCTGGCTCGTCTGGTTCATTAGGCTGGAGCTTGGTGGTAGCAACGATGCCACTGGAATATACATCAATGATCTTTCTTCCCCTTTTTGGTTCTGACTGAGAGTCAAAACCCACATCTGATTCAGAGGCTTTCACTTCGGCCACCAGTGACTACTTTGAGCAGAACTCAGCAGTTTTATGCCAAGGGATCTTATGGAAGTCACACCACTTCCCAGTATCCTTCTTTGTCTTTCTAGTGTCCCTCTTTTCTTGTGGATTGGACTAGTTGTCCTGATACTGTCCATATTTGATCTATCCTTTGTTCTGTAGGTTGGGGTCGCCCTTTCCTGGTTTTTGCTGCAAGGAGTTCCCAGGCCCAAATTGTCGCGTCTTTTGTTCAAGCTTCTACTCGATTTTGATGGCATCTCGATAGGTCGCACCCAAGGATGAGATGTATAGAAATTTCATTTGATTCTGGATGTATCTATGCAGAGCACCATGGTACTTGAGCACTAGATGTCGCTCTGAGTCTTTGATACCTAATTTGGTGGGGCGAGAATGGAATATATTTGTGAAATATGGCACTACTTGGTCTCTTTCTTGCCGCAGTGTGGTCCATTTGGTATACAAGTTGTCATAACTTCCAACATGGTAGTATTGTTCCTTAATAGCATCCATGAAGGATTCCCAGGTGGCTGCAACTATAAATAATGAGGGTTCCAATGTTTCCTTTTGCTCACAGAAAGTTTCCCACCAATCTTTGACATGGGGAACGACTTTGAGGAGTGCAAAAGTATTTTTTTCTCTATTTGAAAAGTTATGGACAAAAAGATACCCTTCTAGTAGATTCAACCAGTTGTCTACAACATCTGCGTCTATGTGACCTTCAACTATAGGAATATCGAAGTTGATTTATACCTTGAAGGGGGTGGTGCCTCCGCTCGAGGAAGATGTGTCGCATGTGGGTAGCCGCCAAAGGATTTTCGCAAAAATATCCATCATATCAATCATCTCTTGCGTGAGGTCTTCTGCAAGCAACATTTTGAAAGGATCTCGCACACCCAAACAACCTCTCATGGCAGGAGAAAAGAAATATGATGGGACAGGATTTTTTCCTCAAGAGAAACAAGCTCGAGACCCAATTATTTGTACATTGACCTCATTGGGGACATTCATTAAGACGACAAGGAGTAGAACACTCTGATAACATAGATAAAGATTTTATGAGTAGAACGAAATGAATACCGATTATTAAAATATGCTTAACAAAGAATAACAGAGATACAGTAAAATTGGTTTTCTATTCAATAAGGAAATAAGTTGAAACTGTAACATGTAGCGGAAAACAAGCTTGCTAGAATGGTGGAAACTTATCTCTGAGAAGAGATGTGATGACTGGGCTCATTCACAAGAAGATCATTAGAATGAGGCTCTAAAGGCCTTTTTACAATAAACAGGAATTTCAAAAACCCTAGATAGCCAAAAACCTAACCCTAGGAGATGAAGCGCCAAAAGTCATGTGGGCGCCATTTGGGTAAGTTAGTTGGTCAACTTCCCGGGTGGCAATTTTCTCTCAATAAACTAGGTGTCTTTGTCAGCTTCTGGTGGAGCAAGAGATGAGTCGGTTGAGGTGTTCACTAGGGGTAGTGCAACATCCATGGGGCCCAATGGTTGGAATCCGAACCCCACCTGAAAGGGGTTGTCGCCATTTGAGCTATGCAGGGCTCAGTTGTAGATATGATGGACATAGGGAAGACTCTCATCCCATGTGCGGGGGTTCTTGGAATTGTACATGCACAAGATATGTATAATGATCCGATTGACAACCTAATTTTGGCCATCTGTCTGGGGGTGGAAGGCAGTGGATTTGGTGAGCTTGGTATCCAACAGTAACCAGAGGCTCGACCAGAATGTGCTGAGGAACTGACTATCCCACTTTAAGACAATAATTTGTGGGATCCCAAAGTGTACCCAGAAACATTCAAAGAAGAGCTTGGTAGTGGCCTCTGTAGTGATGTTCTTCTTGCAGGCAGCCAGAATTTCCATCTTAGAAAAGTAATCAACAACCAAAAAAACACAGTCATTTCCCCTCTTGGTGGACGGGAGGCCTGACATGTAGTCCATGGAGATGGATTCCCATGGCTTGTTAGGAGTAGAAAGAGGGGTGTACATGCCCCCCTTCTTAGTGGTCGGTTTGGAAATAACGCAAGTGGTATAGAACCTAATATACTTGCCGACATCTTACCAAATATTCAACCATTAGAAATTTTTTTGCAGCATTGCCACTATCTTTTCGATGCCAAAGTTTCATGCCACTCGAATGTAGTGAGCTTCCCAGATCAACTTCGTGCACTCGCTTGATAAAATGCAGAGATGGCTTAGATGACACAACAACCCATCCTGAAGATGGAAATTAGAGACCACTGAGTTTGCTCCCAACATTTTGTAAATGGCAGAGAAGTTAGGGTCTGTCTCATAGAGGTGGGGCCATCTAGAGGTCTCATGGCCACAATATTCTATCACCATGGTGAGTGTCGTGATTGGAGGTCAGCTGAGGCAATCAGTAACTCGGTTGGTACTTCTTTTTTTATACTTGATGTTGAGGTGGAATTGTTGTAAGTGTGTGGACCACTTCTGATGGCGGTCATTCTACAATTTTCCTTTGGTTTGCATGAACCATAGTGGCTTGTGATCAATGTGGATGACTGTCTCCCTCCCCAGAAAGTAATGTGTCCACTGGCGGTAGGCTTTCACAATGGAGTACATTTCCTTGTCATAAGTAGGGTACTTATGGACAACATATGATAGTGTCTCACTATGATATGCCATGAGGTTGCCGTGTTGAGTGAGAACGACGCCCACAACATAGTTTGAAGCATCTGCCTCAATATCAAAGGGATGTTGCAGGTTCGGTAATGAAAGCACTAGGGATGAGAACAAACGACGCTGCTTCAAGTCATCGAAGGCTTGTTGTTGGTACAAGACCCACACAATTTTTTCCTTACTTCCACCACTAGTTACTTGTCTGAGTGCACATGTGATATGAGAGAATCCCAACATGAACCTACGATTGAAATTGGTGAGGCCCAAGAAGCTCCGAAGCTCGAAGAGTGTGGTTGGGGTTGGCCAGTCACGAATGACCTAGATCTTCGCTGGATCCACATGGACACCATGTTAGCGGGGTGCCTTTTACCCACCGCATGACTATCAATGATGAAGTGCAGCGGGGTGCATTTTACCCACATCTACAAATGGAAAAGGTGTTCATCTTCTTCTGGATCATTTGGTTCATTATGTTGGGGCTTGGTGGTAGCAACGGGGCCACTAGGATCTATGTTAATGATCCATCTTCCCCTTTCTGGTTCTGACTCAGAGTTATAACCCGCATTTGATTTAGAGGCTTTCACTTCAGCCAACAGCGACTACTTTGAGCGACAATCAACAATGTTATTTTTCCTTAATAGCATCCCTAAAGGATTCCCAGGTGGCCACGACTATAAATAATGAGGGTTCCAATGTTTACTTTTTCTCATAGAAAGTTTCCCACCAATCTTTGACATGGGGAACAACTTTTAGGAGCGCAAAAGTATTTTTTTCTCTATTTGAAATGTTATGGACAAAAAAATACCCTTCTAGTAGATTCAACCAATTTTCTACAACATCTGCGTCTATCTGACCTTCAAGTATAAGAATATCAAAGTTGATTTGTACCTTGAAGGGGGTGTTTCCTCTGCTCAAGGAAGATGTGTCACATGTTGGTAGCTGCCATAGGATTTGCGTGAAACTATCCATCTCATTCCTCTATTGCGTGAGGTCTTCCTCAAGCAACATTTTGAAAGGATCTCCTATCCTATCATCTTTCTTTTCTCTTGCTATGAGAATTCGTTTGGGTGTGAGAGAGATTTTTTCCTCAAGAGAAACAAGCTTGAGACCCAATTATTTGTACATTGACCTCGTTGGGGACATTCATTAAGATGACAAAGAGCAGACCACTCTGATAACATTGATCCAGATTTTATGAGTAGAACAAAATGGATACAGATTATTAAAATATGGTTAACACAGAATAACAGAGATATAATAAAATTGGTTTTCTATTCAATAAGGAAATAAGTTGAAACTGTAAAATGCAGTGGAAAACAAGCTTGCTGGAATGGTGGAAACTTATCTTTGAGAAGAGATGTGATGATTGTGCTCATTCACAAGAAGATCATTACAATGAGGCTCTGAAGGAATTTTTACAATAAATAGGAATTTCAAAAACCCTAGACATCCAAAAACCTAACCCTAGGAGATGAAGCACCAAAAGTCATGTGGGCCCCGTTTGGGTAAGTTAGTCGGTCAACTTCCTGGGTGGCAGTTTCCTCTCAATAAACCGAGTGGCTTTGTTAAGGTGTTTACCAGGGGTAGTGCAACATCCATGGGGCCCAATGGTTGGAATCCCAACCCCACCTGAAAGGGGATGTGGCCAATTGAGATATGCAGGGCTCCATTGTAGATATGGTGGACATAGGGAAGACTCTCATCCCATGTGTGGAGGTGCTTGGAATTGTACATGCACAGGATATGTAAGATCATCTGATTGACGACCTTTGTTTTTCCATCTATCTGGGGGTGGAAGGCAGTGGATTTGGTGAGCTTGGTATCCAGCAGTGACCAGAGGCTCGACTAGAATATGATGAGAAATCGACTGCCCTGATATGAGACAATGGTTTGTGGGATCCTAAAGTGTACCCAGATGTGTTCAAAGAAGAGCTTGAAAGTGGCCTCTATAGTGATGTTCTTCTTGTAGGTGGCTGGAATCACCATCTTACAAAAGTGATCAACAACCACAAAAACACATTTATTGCCCCTCTTGGTGGAAGAGATGCCTGACATGTAGTCCATGGAGATGGCTTCCCACGGCTTGTTAGGAGTAGGAAGAGATGTGTAAAAGCCTTGTTTCTTAGTGGTCGTTTTGGCAATAGAATAGGCGGTGTAGGACCTGATATACTTGCTGACATCCTGTCGAAGTTTTGGCCAGTAGAAATGTTTTTGCAGCACTACCACTTTCAATTTGAGGCCAAAGTATCCTTCCACCCGACTGTAGTGAGATTCCTAGATCAACTTCGTGCGCTCGCTTGATGGAACATAGAGTTGGCCCAGATGACACAACAACCCATCCTGAAGATGGAAATTAGTGAATACTAAGTTTTCTCCCAACATTTGGTATGTGGTGGAGAAGTTAGGGTCTGTCTCATAGATGTGGGGCCATCCAAAGGTCTCATGGCCACAAGAGTCTAGCACTATGGTGAGTTCTGCAACTGGAGGTCAGCTGAGGAAATCAACAACTCGGTTGGTACTTCCTATTTTATACTTGATGTTGAGGTGGAATTGTTGTAATTATGTGGACCACTTATGATGGCTTTCATTTTGCAATTTCCATTGGGTATGCATGAAATGTAGTGTCTTGTGATCAATGTGGATTACTGTCTCCTTCCCCAGAATGTAATGTCTCCACTAGAAAAAAGCTTTCACAATGGAGTACATTTATTTGTCGTAAGTAGGGTAATTATGGACAAAATCTGATAGTGTCTCACTAGGATATGCCATGGGGTGGCCATTATGAGTGAGAATGGTGGCCACAACATAGTCTGAGGCATATGTCTCAATCTCAAAGGGATGCTACAAGTCCAGTAATGAAAGTACCAGGGATGAGCACAAACGCTGCTTCAAGTCATCGAAGGCTTGTTGTTGGGATAAGCTCCACACAAATGTTTCCTTATTTCCACCCCTGGTTACTTGGCTGAGGGCCCATGCGATATTATAGAATCCCAACATGAACCTACAATTGAAATTGGCAAGGCCCAAAAGGCCTTGAAGCTTGGAGAGTGTGGTTGGGGCTGGCCAGTCATGGATGACTTGGATCTTGTCTGGATCCACATGCACACCATGTCAGCGAGGTGCCTTTTACCCACATCTGCAAATGGAAAAGGAACTCACCTTCTTTTGGCTCATCTTGTTCATTAGGATAGAGCTTGGTGGTAGCAACGGTGCCACTGGGATCCACGTCAATGCTAGTTGGTTAGGATACTCGGCTCTCACTTGAGAGGCCCGCATTCAAGTCTTGATAACGGAACCATTTGTTGGCACAGGGGCAGACTGAGGGTTCAACACTCAAGAACGCACCAACAAAGACCTAACAATCAGCCCTTTCAGCAACACCTGCGAAGTAGATGAAGTCTTACTCGATGTAGAGGAAGGGGTGGTTGCAGGACTCAGGTGTCTGCAACCTTAGGTTGGACATAGATATCTGGTTATCTTTCTTGCATCACACTTAGCATCAATTATTCCTTAACATACATTCATTAATATACTTCACAAAATTCACAGAGCATCACAATGAATACTTATACTAAGAATGATTCAGTACTTATCCACAGAAATATATGTTAGATTCAACTGATCAAGCACTAAGAATATCATATATTAGATCTAATGTTCATTCATTCGTCAAAAAAAAAGAGCATAACTATATCTGCTTAATCACATCAAGCACTTAGCTAAGAAAGAGATAAATACATAAGAGTGAAGCACAAACCATTATACACACAGTTACCGTGGTTCACCCCCACCCTAGGGCTATGTCCACAAAGTATTCTTTATGTTATCTTGGTCAAGCAGTTACAACACGGAGCTTCAATGACCCTTACTTCGCATAGGACAGAATATTTGCGCATCTCGCTAGATCCTTCTTTTTTGCACTTAGAAATAAGCTTTCTATAATCTCTCACAGGGATTTGTACTTAGCTCTGCAAGTCTTACACAAAATGCACAAAGCCTTACAATACTTGATCACACAGATCCAACTCTTAGCACTATAGCCAAATTTCACTAAGCAATCACTAAGTGCACTAAGCAACAACCTCCTTTACTTCTTACATTGCCTATCTATTTATAGATTACAAAATGGGCCTAAACGTGGGTAAACCCAATGGCCGACATCCCTTTCCTGTTACATCAACCCAAAACCCTAAAATGGACCCAAAAATAGGTCTCGCTTCCTTAATTTCCGCTTCGCATTG
This sequence comes from Picea sitchensis, assembly GCA_010110895.2. Lineage (NCBI taxonomy): Eukaryota > Viridiplantae > Streptophyta > Pinopsida > Pinales > Pinaceae > Picea > Picea sitchensis. The sequence goes on along the minus strand of SNQJ01S0005457.1, from coordinate 6,977 downwards.
CGGTCCATCTTTGACAAGCTGTTGCATTCCCCAAAAGTGGTCAAGTATGACCAAGTACTCTTAGACTTGGTCAAGGACCAACATGCCCCCAACACTCACCTGTGACTCATCCCGAGTCACTCAGGTCTGACCAATTCTGCTTCGAACACCTCGATCTTGGCTCGAGCATCTTTGACCTACTGCAGTGTGACAACCTCTTGTTCAGTAAATTCCTGGATTACTGTGTCATTGAGCAGTCCTTCCAGGCACTGTTCTGCAGTGATGACACCTTGTTCGAGTTCATCTCCTTGGCTTTCAAGTTTGGTGAACAGTTGGAATGCCTTCTCTTGTAGTGGTTGCATTCATTGAGAGACGTCCATTACTTTAATTTGCAGCGTGTGTATTTTTTGTTGGGTTGTGCATTGTTTTTAGAACCTTTTCATTCTTTTGACTGGGGTCATAGACTTCTTGCGCTTATAGCACATCTGCATGCTAATTTGCTTCATGGAGCTGGGCCTCCAATGTCTACAATTCTGGATTATCTACGAGGGTTTCATAGGTTTGGGTGCTTCTGGTTCTTAGCTACCTACATTCCAAAGCCACATTTTTTAATCGGTCGACTGTGTTTCGAGCAATGGATTCTCTTAGATCTCTTATCTCTTGGGGTGTCTCAGGCACTGTGCGCAGCTCCAAATCTGTGATGAGCTATTGAATTTGCTGGATTACTTCTTCTAGTTGGGTCACCTGCTGTGGAAGATGATCTTCCATATTCACTTATATGATCGTCACAGAGCATAGTGCCTTGTGAACTCTTTCTTGTGCTTCAATTTTCTCTGCTAGCAACTGGTCCTTGCTCTGCTATAACTGGGCTTTTTCTTCCTCCCATTTTGCTTGTAATTCAAGCTGCTCCTAGTCTTCCTTTCTCTATTGCTCTTCATGTGTGCTATTTTCTTGCGCCAAAGCCTGGGTTGCTTTCTCTATGTCTTCTTGAGCTCGTCGAAGGTGAGCTTTGACTTTCTCAGAAATCTAGTGTAGCTGTGTGGGCTCATCGCCTGTCCCTGATTTTTCCATTGTTAAAGGCACCGTAAAAACTACTTGGCTAGACTGAAGGGCCTATTGCGCTTCTTTGAATTCTCCCATGATCCAGTGGAATAGTTCCTCCTGCTTTTCTACTTGCTTTTCTGTGAGCTCTAATGAAACATCATTCAATGCGACAATCAAGAAATCAAAATCATCCGGGGTAAGCATATTCTTAAGCATGGTCCAAGTGGCCTTAGTTTTATTTTTGGATGTGGGCCTCGGTGGGGTAATATTCCTCTTCTTGGAGGGATCTACCTCATCCCTAGGTGAGGTAACCTAGCCTTTGCACTGTTCAACTTCTATGCCCCGTAGTTCTTCATCATCACCTCCCTTCGCAGGTGAGAGTGAAGCAGTCTTCGTGGATGTGCTGTGGATATCTTGAACTTCCACATCCTTCTTAGTCTTGTGCAGTCCTGGTGTATCCGAAATAGCTTCAGGGATATCTACATCAGACATCTCTGTGGGATCTGCTGCAACAAGGAGGTCTACCGACCATTCCTTGGTAATCTCCTCCAGGTCATCTTCTGTCAGCTTGTAATATGACTGGAGTTGTTGTTTGTGCTCATCTGTGCGTGCTGTGATGTAAGTGAAGTGACAATCTGCGCTGAATTTCATCAAAGGTCGAAACCTATGAAGAGTGTTGGGTGTAATGCATGGTGTAGATTGAATGGAATTCCTTAACTGAATGTAGTACATGTGGAAGATGACATTGGACTGCCATTGTTTGTTCATGTCATTGGAGTACCATAACGTACAAAAATTCATGGCTAGGGGTTCGAAGGGTTCGATCTCTAGAAACATGGCTCCCTCGAGTAGTTGCCATGCGATGAAAGTGATTTATACCCTTGGTCCTGTGCTTGTATACAGTTAAGCTCTAGTTGATTTATAAGTTATTTCTCCTAGTTCATTTGTAGTTCCTCCATGCACTTCCTTGTGAGGTCAACTACAAATCCGGTCACCTGTGTTGGTCTATTTTCGCAAACTAACTTGCCTGCGATTAGCTGGAAACCAAAGCATACTGTTGCATTCTCAGTGGAGGCTACCTTGTACCCTCGCGTGCCTTTCTCCAGATCACCATATGTGTCTTTTATTAGTTGAGCGAGAGCACAATCTGCGGTCTTTCCAGGGTAAAAGTCTTGTGGGTCAGGGCCCTGCATGCTTAGCCTAGTGACCTGATTGATCATATTCGGATCCACGGTGATGCACCAATCCAACCATAGATATCCTCCATGGTAGAATGACAACAACAGTTGAACATAGGCATTTACTTCCTAATGCCTCCCGAAATGTGGAATCTTCATTACGTTGAGGAGGGTTGACTACGTAAGGTTATGGGTCCACTGCTACAGTACAATCTTGGGGTTATTTCCTTTTGTAATAGTAAAATACTTGTGTAGGGATAGCATACTGTATACCTTGCGATCTCCAAGGTTAAAATCACTGAATTTCAGTGAGGTGAGCTTCTCCTGGTCAGCATGAACTACGCGCACCCCTTTCGGGAGGTACGTAGTGACTACAACATAGTCGAAGTCTTTGGGTACAAAGTATCGATTCATTGGTCCGCTTAGTGGTGGGATATATTTAGGTAAGATGCTTGGGATCATCTTCATAGTGGCGAAGTCATTTCTAAGTTTAGATCATCTTTCCTAAGGTGATCGTGATGGTCCTGCTCGAGTAGTGGAGGGGGAAACTGGTAGTACGCCTGAGGACGATGCCTATACACCTGTAGATATTTCGCGTTTTGACATGAATCTCTCAGCCATTAAATCAATTAGAACTTCTTCAACAATTTTCTCAGTAGCGCTGATATCGTTCGACATACAAACTTGGGTCAGCTGGCATGGGTGCAACAGGAATTCAAAGACAACAGTGAATAGTAAGGCAATGTTCTCAGGGTAAGTAAATATTAGGGTTCACGCTCATATTCTTAGTTAGAAAAAAGTATTCTCTGTGTGCAACGTGACAGGTTAAGTAGGAAATCTCAGCAACGGTCTGCTAGCAACAGACATGGGGCCTTCATTAACTTTGTTCTATCCATTCTGGTGCTATCCAACGGTCTAGTGGAAACCCATAACTAATTTTCAATCCATTCAGAGTGATGGTCGGATGGGTATATCGGTACCAACGACTATATTGCTTTGTCATGGCGATGTACTCTATGTCGCTGTTCTGGTATCTTGGCAAAGCTCCAATTCTGCAATTCTTCTTGCTGCGAAGTGTCCTCTAGAACTTCTTGTAATCTTACAGTATTAACCCTTTTCTTCCTTAACTTTGTAGCCTTCTTCCCAGTGATTTTTTTCTTAGTAATTCTTTTACCATTCTGATGTTTATCTTATGTGGTCTTAGTTACTTCGCTCTGTGGAAACGCTTTCTTAGGGTTCCTTGATAATACTTCTTCTGTAAAAAAAAATAGGTAACTCGATCTTCGACGGATCCTCAAGTGTTCTCTTAGCTTCGACATCAAAGGTACTAATATTAAATATCTGTGGTCTTCTCTTCTATTCTTCAATCAAGTGTGTGATCCTTATGGTCATAATGTATTTTAACTCTTGCTTCTTTTGTTCCAAAACTTTCTCTTCTTCTCTTCGTCTGGACTGTTCTCTATCAATCCAGGGTTTTCCTATGAGCATGGAAAACGGGGCGTTGTCTTCAACAAATTTAATGATCTCAAAGTCTTCCTCTGTTGAAGTTCCATTTATAGTCATAGATATCCAACCGATCCTTCCACATAGGTTTACTATCTTTTCTTTAGAGAAACTGGTTCCTCCTAGGGTAGGGATCATGGCAGGCTTCCCTATAGCTTCCCAAGTTCTTTCTGGCATAATGTTTAGTTTCACTTCTTCATCAAGAGTACATTCAATGTCAAAGTCCCCTATTCTTTATTTGATTTTCTCCTTTTCTTTGAATATTTCTAATAACCTAACATGTCGATGGTCATTCAAGGTATCTTTCATCTGTAGCAATATCTTTTCTGATTCGTGCTAGGTTTCTGCTATAATCTTGGCCTCTTGATCTCCATTAGGGTTTGCTTGTTCCATATTCAGCTTCTCAAGCCTAGAAATCATTCTAGGGAAATCCGATACTTCATGGTCCATAGCCTTACAACATAGGCAACTAGGTCTTCTCCCAGGACATTCTTTGGCAAGATGTCACGGTCGTCTGCAATTATAACAAAGAGTTAGTCCTGTTTTTCGTTTAGATGTTTCCCAAATCCTTCTGTACTGCACACCAGGATCATGGTGGCTAACCTGCAAATTTTTTTTTCTAGGGACCCGCATCCACTTGTTAGTCCAGACATTCTTTCGATGCATAGGTATAACATATCTATCACTATACTTATCAGATCTATCAAGCTTTCTTTCATCTATTAATGCCCTAGTTTTGAAGCTAGGACATAATCTATCAAACATACCTAGATCCATTCTTTAGAAACAAAAAAAATTCACTAATCTTACTTCTGCAGAGCACAAAGCTTCCAGATCTAAGACTTTTAGCTATTCTTACCTTTATCAGAGCACAAATCTTACAGATCTTACCTCTTTTCTACAGATCTGGCCTTTTTCTTTCAAAAGTTTCCACTTTCACTTTTCTTAAGGTATAGAGCATTTAGATATCACTTATTTTCTTTGGTATCATCCTCTTTTTATGTAGATCTAACCTTTTCCTTTCAGATCTAACCGCTTTTTCTCGCCACAAAGCTTTGTAGGTAAAGTAGAATAATGCACACTAGGGCAATAGATCTACGCATAGAGCTTATTTTGCACAAATATTTTTCTTCTTCAGTTCCCAGCAATCATAGTTTTGGTCCCGGCAACGAAACCATTTGTTGTCACAGGGGCAGACCTAGGTTTCAACGCTCAAGAGAGCACCAAAAAAGCCATAACTACCGACGATTTCGGAAACACCTGCGAAGCAAATGAAGTCTCACCCAAGGTAGAAGCAGAGGTGGTTGTAGGACTTAGGTGTCTGCAACCTTAGCTTGGACATAGATCTATGGTTATATTTCTTACAACGCACTCAACATCAGTTATTCCTTAACATACATTCATTAATATACTTCACAGAAGTCACAGAGCATCACAATGAATACTTATACTAAGAATTATTCAGTACTTATCCACAAAAATATATGTTAGATTCAACTGATCAAGCACTAAGCATCTCATATATCAGATCTAATGTTCATTCATTCATCAACAACATAGAGCGTAACTAGATCCACTTAATCACATCAAGCACTTAGACAAGAAAGAGATAAATACATAAGAGCGAAGAACAAACCATTATACACATAGTTACCATGGTTCACCCCCACCCTGGGGCTACATCCACAAAGTCTTCATTATATTATCTTGGTCAAGCTTACAACACGGAGCTTCAATGACCCTTACTTCACACAAGACAGAAGATCTGTGCAGCTCGCTAGATCCTTCTTCCTTTCACTTAGTACTAAGATTTCTATAGTCTCTCATAGGGACTTGCACTACACAAAATGCAAAGAGCCTTACAATACTTGATCACACAAATCCAACTCTTATCATTGTAGCCAACTTGCACTAAGCAATCACCAAGTGCACTAAGCAACAACCTTCTTTATTTATTACATTGCCTATCTATTTATAGATTACAAAATGGGCCTAAACATGGGTAAACCCACAAGATGACATCTCTTTCCCATTACATCAACCCAAAACCCTAAAATGGACCCAAAAATAGGTCTTGCTTCCTTAATTTCTGCTTCACGTTGCGCTCCATCTTTGGCAAGTTGTCACAGTCCCCAAAAGTTGTCAAGTATGAACAAGTACTCTTAGACTTGGTCAAGGTCCAACATCCATCTTATCCTTTCTAGTTCTAACTCTGAGTTAGAACCTGCATCTGATTTAGAGACTTTCACTTTGGCCACCAGTGACTGCTTTGAGAAACAATCAGCAGTGTTATGCCAAGGGCTCTTATGGATGTTGCATCACTTCCTTGAAACCTTCTTTGTCTTTATGATGCCCTTCTTTGTTTGCGGCTTGGACTAGTTGTCCTGATACTGTCCATGTTTTCTCTGTCCTTTGTTCTGTAGGTTGGAGTCTCCCTTTTTTGGTTTTTTCTACAAGGGGTACCCAGGCCCAAATTGTCGTGTCTTTTGTTCAATCTTTTGCTTGATTTTGATGACATATCGATAGGCCATGCCCAAGGAGGAGATGTCCATAAATTACATTTCATTCTGGATGTATCTATGTAGAGAACCGCGGTACTTGAGAACTAGATGTCACTCTTAGTCTTTGATACCCAACTTGGTGCACAGGGTATGGAAGATATTTGTGAAATCTGGCACTGCTTGGTCTCTTTATTGCCGTAGGGTGGTCCATTTGGTATACAAGTCATTATAACTTCTGACATGGTAGTATTGTTTCTTAATAGCATCCCCGATGGATTCCTAGGTGGCCGTGACTGTAAATAATGAGGGTTCCTATGTTTCCTTTTACTCACAGAAAGTTTCCCACCAATCTTTGACATGCGGAATGACTTTGAGGAGCGCAAAAGTAATTTTTTCTATATTTGTAAAGTTATGGATAGAAAAATACCCTTCTAGTAGATTCAACCACTTGTCTACAACATTTGCATCTATCTGACCTTCAAATATAGGAATATCGAAGTTGATTTGTACCTTGAAGGGGGGGTGCCTCCACTCGAGGAAGATCCGTCGCTTGTTGGTAGCCGCTGAAGGATTTGCGTGAAACTATCCATCATCTCATTCCTCTGTTGCATGAGGGATTCCTCAAGAAATTTTTTGAAAGGATCTCTTGTCCCTTCATCTTTCTTTTTGTTGGTTGTGGAGCCTGATTATCTTCCTAATTCAGAGGTCCTTTCTTTCAGCCATGTTTATACCCCATGAAGTATTTACACCCCAGAAGTATGTACACTCTTCC
>SNQJ01S0005456.1:185133-198943 GCA_010110895.2 Picea sitchensis | reverse complement strand
GGCAAGGAGGAAATGAATCTTACTATAAAAACTTGAAGGAACAATGCATCACTACATTAAATGGCAATCGAGTGAGGACCTTGAGCAATAATAAGAGCTCAAATGAGGATACCTTTACTACACCTCCATGTAGGGAGTATTTGCGATGGGTCAAGGGAGGATGCCAAAGTTGCAACATCACTCGATGAACACCACAAAAATAACCATGAAAAACAAAAGAGATAATAATAAAACAAGGGAAACACAAGAGGCATGTTGGAACCTAGAGGAGGAATGACAAAATATAGTTGTACAATCCTATAAGCAATACGAGAGATGGGAAGATTTAAGCATGCCCATAAAACTTTCATGAGTGAAGGGTGCAAAACTCCAATATGAATGACACTATCAAGTTTCTCCATCATACAAAAGGCCCAAAACACTATCAAAAAGAAGAAATAGAGAGCAACGGGTTGCAACAATGGATTCCCTTCAAAAAAAGAGGGAAAATAGATCAAGTTGGGGATGAATAAGAAATGCATCGAAAGGAAAGGTCGAGATAGGATGAGTGCTTGTAGTAAAAATCACAAGTCGATATCCAAAAGACAAAGACAAAGGAAATAAGGCTCCCACAAGAAGGTGGGCAACGAGTACGAGAACTATTTAGGAAACATCGATGTCAATTAAAAGAGACATAGGACACAAGAAACATAGCAATCACAAAGACCATAAGGAGCAAGGAGATATGATCCCCAAAAGACAAGGAAGAAAAGGTCATATTCCCTAAGAGGATCTGACACGGACTCAAGAAGAACCATGAAAAATCAAGGAGATGAGAGGTTCACAAATTGGAAAGAATTGGTTGGGAAGAAAAAGGGGACACATTGGCAAATAGAAATGATGAGTGAATCATGCACCATGTGGAATGTATTTTAAATTCTTCTTGAATAAAAAATATGTTTTTTTCCTTGGGAAAAAAAAGCGATGACGAGGGAATCAAGAAGGAAAAAGGGGGAGTTAGGTTGGGCCAAGAATTCTCACACTGAAGCAAAACAAAAAGGGGGAAGTAGGGATATTCCCAAAGGAAGAGTAAATCCAACCCATGGATAGCATGCTCAACCCAAAGGGTACCACCAAACATGAAACTAGATTGGCACTCACCATAGGGAAATGATGGAGTTTCCAAAATTTTAACAAATTATGTCACAACTAACCTACTTTCCACTCTTCCCAGTATGGGGATGACTCAAGAGATGGCTTAAGTCACTAAAGGTCCATGTAAGCTTAAGAGAAGGAAAGGTTGGACCAAAAAGAGAGGATTTATTGATCAAGGTTATTGTATTTTACTTGTTTCGAAGGATTGGGTTTAATGCTTTAGGGGTTTTGCATATTCCATTGCAAAATAAAAGGAAATAATTAATTTCCCCAATTCAATTTAGGGCATAGAAGTGAAATACATAAAGCAAGATAAGATAAGATACTTTTATTAAAGTCCAACAAAATACCACAAAAGTAGGTCAATGGGACTGCTTAATACAATAGTGTTGATACGAGGATGTGGGAGCACAAAATGGCTCCTATATAAAGCAAGACACAAAATGTAAAGCACTGATCTAAATTAAAAAAACTAAACTCTGAACCCTAAGAGTGGAGAGAGAAACTAGAAGAAAATTGTACAAGGAGGGTGTATCCAAAGTACTGAAAACAGATAATGTAAGCATATCAAGGTCCACTAGAGCTAGCTTATTGATGTTTCTCCAGTTAGCAGCATCGGGCAGACATTCTCCCAAATTGGTCATGCTGATTTGATCAAGGGAGAATGATACATTCACTAATGGGGCCATGCTAATTTGGCTAGTGGTGAATGGCCTAGGGGCAGTCTTTCTCCTATTGGTCATGTTGATTTGATGAGGAGTGAAAAGATTCGAGATGCTCTCACATTGCCTGCTCCAAGATGGAGTGATCTATTTTTTATAGGGCAAGTTTGACTTGTTTACAAGTCTAGTCTAATGTTGAAGATGTAGGCTTAAGAGACCTCTTGTGATGAGGGGCTTCTCAGTGGATCTACTCAACATTAGAGCCCTATATTAATTATATGTGCATGTGAAGAGATGATACATCAACAAGGCTCATGAACAATTTTTTTAGTGAAGAAGAAATGCCAAGAAGACAAGACAAACCAAGAAGAAAACCCGAAAAGCATTAAAGGAGATATTGAAGACAAAAGTACAAGTCGGCCCCACAAGTAAATTAAAGGTTACTCAAACTGTATAAATAAAGGTTGGATCATTTCATTTTGACACATCACACAGCTCTTCTCATCAAGTGCGCAAGTCCCAGTTGCTGTTGCCAGTTGCGCAAATTTTGAGGTGCATAATCTTGTCTAGGGTTCGCTATCTTTGAGGGCTTTGATAGAGTTTCTTTATTTACAGAGCAGTAGAGTTACCAGTGTTCTTTTATTCTTCTTTAGCATTAACTTATATATCATGAATTGAGTAATAGCAGCATAAACAGGAGACACAAGAACGCGAGATTTATCGTGGGAAAACCCCAAATGGGGGAAAACCCAGCAACATTTCTTAGATAGATTTCGTTCACAAAGCAAGTCCAATCATGAACCAACAAATAAACCCAAGCACAAAGGCTAGCTCAAAGTACAACCAAAAATACCACCCCGATTGCAGCAGCAACACTATACAAGAGGAGCACACCTCTACCAAGGGTAGCGGACAAGAGAGAGAGAGTAACCACAAAGAATAACCAAGATCCAAGATGTTGCAGTAGCTGCGTCTTCCTAGCCTCAAACCTGTGCCTTCTTGTGTAGCTGCAATTGCGAGTGAGTGTATCTTCAAATGAGCAAGGCATCACTATATTTATACTGGTCTGTCAATGTACTGGGGCCGACTTCTTATTTGGAATAATACATTTTCCACTATTAATTCTTGTGGGCCGACTTCTTATCTGGAGGCTTCTATTTTCACTTTAATCTTTTCCTTGTGGGCTTAGGGTTTGTCCAATCCGCAAAAGGGGATTTGGTCATTTACAATGCCCAACATGATCAATGCACAAAAGGGGATTGATCTAATGAATAATACATCAATAATAAAATAGAATACTCTTTGCAGTTTCAATATTTCAACACTCCCCCTTAACAAGAAGGGTATTCTACAACAACGTCAAGCGAGAGAGAGGGCAACATCATCAACAGCATCTTGGAACATTGACTGGCGTATCTATAAATCATCGGAAGTTTTTCTCATCATCATCGTTCACAGCATGGAGCTGGAGTAGCATCATCATCCTCATCAGCATGAGGCTAAGGTAACATCATCATCTTTAGAGTGAGGCTAAAGTAACATCATCATCTTCTTTAGCATGAGGCTAAAGTAATATCATCATCTTCAGCATGAAAGATGAAATAACATCATCATCATCATCATCTTCAGCAAGAAGCTGAAGTGGCATCATCATCATCATCATCATCTTCAGCAAGAAGTTGAAGTGGCATCTTCATCATCAACAACAGCACAAGGCTGATACAACATCAACAACAGCAATATCACAGCACAAAAGTTAGAGCATCATCAACAACAACAACATCACAGCACGAAGGCTGGAGCATCATCGACAACAACAACATCACAGCACGAAGGCTGGAGCACCATCAACATCAGCACTAGATTGAGAGTCTTCAGCACGAGGCTGGCATCACAGCACGAAGTTGGCTACAGAATATCATCAACACGAAGCTGGCATCACAGCACGAGGCTGGCAACACAACATCATCAACACGAAGTTGGCATCACAGCGCGAGGCTGGCAACACATCATCAGCACGAAGTTGGCATCACAGCGCGAGGCTGGCAACACATCACCATAGCATGAAGCTGGCATCACAATGCGAGACTGTCAACACAATATCATCAGCATGAAGCTGGCATCACAGTACGAGACTGGCAACATCATCACAGCACGAGGTTGGCACACATCATCACAGCACGAAGCTGGCACATCATCACAGCACGAGGCTGGCACATCATCACAGCACGAGGCTGGCATCACAGCACTAGGCTAGCACATCATCAGCACAAGGTTGGCATCACAGCACTAGGTTGGCACATCATCAGCACTAGGCTGGCACATCATCAGCACAAGGCTGGCATCATAGCACTAGGCCGGCACATCATCATCATGGGGTTGGCATCACAACACTACTCCCCCTTTCGAGGGAGGTCCTTACGGAATACACCAAGCTTATCTCGAAAGTGCTCAAACTTTACAAGAGATAGAGGCTTGGTCAACACATCAGAAACTTGTTCATCTGTGCTAACATATTGGAGCTTTAAAGCTCCTCTCTACATCATATCCATGAATGAAGTGATACTGGATCTCTATGTGCTTTGACACATCATGGAACACATCATCTTTATATATCTTTGGTTATCACATAGGATCACGATAGCTTCCATCTCTAGATCAAATAGATCTGTCAACAACATCCGAAGCCATATGGCTTCACAACTGGCGGAACATGCAACAATGTATTCCACTTCTGCCGTGTTGGAAGCAATGATGGAATGCTTCCTACTCTGCCATGAGATCATGGCTAACTCTAGACTGAAACAACATCCCTTAAGGTATCTCATTATATGTTTTGCAACAACAATGTGAACACGTCTTGGTTTCTACCAGATACTGACTCAAGGCAAAACATATATCTAGCCTGGTAATCGTCAGATACATTACTGAACCAATAATCTGTCTGTACAAAGTAGCATCAACAAATTTTGACGAGGTATCTACCAGGAGTTTCAACTTCGTTTCCATGGATGTGTACATGGATATATATTAAAACATGTCCAACCTCTTCATTTTAACTGCATACTTCCCTTGGTTAAGGAAGATCTTCTCTATGCTTTGACAAACTTCAAGACCTAAGAGATAATGTATTTAGGTCTTCCATCAAACTCTGTAGAGAGCTTCTTCTGCAATCTTGTGATGAGCTTTTCTTCATCTTGTCAAGAATACTTCATCTACATATAGTAGTAACATCACTGGCTCATCATTCATAACCTTGAGATAAAGGTCAGAATCAACTTTACTCTTGGTAAAGCCCAAGCTCGTCAGGAAACTGTCAATTCTTCCATACCAAGCTCTAGGAGCTTGCTTCAACACGTACAGAGCTTCCTTCAACCAAAAAACATGAATCTTTCTATCTTCAATCTTTAAATCAAATTTTCTCATTACATTGTACCAATCTGGTACACTTGCTCAGTTGCAACTCAATCTGCACAATCATGTGCTAGCTTTATGTGCTCTCTCCAAGGCACTATCTATCTCACTGCCTGAGAGTATGTTCTCTCCTCTTTCTACAACTGTTCCTTCTGGAACTGGGACTCTACACCTCCAGTTATTATGAAGATTGAGAATGACTGCTTCATTCCCACTATGGCTACTGAAATCTATGAGTAACTCCTTTACTTCATCACAACAACAACTTCATCTGAAACTAAGAGTGGCTCAATAACTGATACTGAAGGTAGCTCTTCTTCTTTCATGGAGGTGACTATCTTTTATTGTAGTCATGTCTCCATGACCCAACTAATGTAATGCACCAACTGCCACTCAATTTTAAATGTGGGGATTGCTCCCCTTGCATCTCATACTATATATGAATCGTGGTTGTTCTGGTTGTCTTCATAAATATTGGAACTATTTCTTCAATTACTGGAGTAAGTGTCTCGTCATAGTCTTCTCCCTCTTGCTGGGAGAATCCTATAGACACACATCAGGCTGTGTACATCTGCAACATGCTTGATCTATATAGATCAGTCTTGGAAGTCAATACTGACTTCTTCTTCTAGTCTCACGGAAGAATCCATATCCTAGTCTTTCTGACCGGCTTCCTTCTTTGTTATTGAAACAAGGAAATCTTCCTAGGAGATTTCATATCTCCTAGAAGTTTCTAAAGCTATGATCTAGTCTTCTCACGGCATCTGTCTCCCAGTCCTGGAAGTTGTCTCTTCATCTGATCCTTTCTGAGATCAGGCTTATCCTTGATTTCTTCTGAGTCTACAAGGACTTCATCATCTCTTACAGGGTATGCTTGGTGTTGAATACCAAGTCTAAGTATGAAAGACTGAGTCAAGCTTCAAACGAGTTATGCTTCCCGTCAAGGTGGCTTCATTAACCTATGAACAATTCTGTTGTGAGATCTTGTTCTAATGTTCGGTCATCTTTGGATCCTTCTGCTCCTTTCAATCAATCTTCATATGAGATACTCTGAATCTCAAAAGATAGCTTCTTCTTCATCTTCTTTGGTACATGAGTGTATATGGTCATGTACATAATCTGCTTCATATCTCATCTAATATGTTGCCTTCTGCAACCTTCACTATAGCTTCCTCAAAGTCGTCATCTGTGACTTGAAACAAGGTCAACAAAACAGCAAGCAAGAATAATACTCTTTTGATAATAGGAGATAAAATAATAACATGAATAATCATCACAGTAGCTCCTTTAGAGCTATCACTTGTGACCTGTCTGAAGCAAAGATCAAAAGTAAGAAATACAATATGAAATGAGGTCAACACTCTTATAGTGTTGTGATCAAACATTCCTCCATGGCAACCTGGAACTAACACAAGAAGTTTCTCCTAGAGGAGATGTTAGTTGTATCTGGCAAATGATTACATTAAGCATTTATCTCAAAATATGCTCACATGCTACCAAGTATAATACTTTTCAAAGACTGTTATTTCAACTATAGTGTTTACTTGTAAAGGGGTAGTTATCAACTTTGTTATGTGCAACTTTGAATCTTATCAATTTAATTGATCAAACCTGAAACCTGGAGTTTTGTCCTCAATAATGAGTGTTGTTTTTCTTCCAAGTCTCCTTCACTCAAGATGACAAGTGCTTTCTTCAACCTGTCTTTTGTACTAGGACAATATGCTATCTTGACAGATGGTTAGGTTAGAGAATAAACTCTATGATCTCAACTTTAATCCATCTAATACCTTGACTTTAATTTTGACCAAAGGTTAGTATGATGGCCATAGCTTCAACATGCAACCTAGATCAAAATGATGTCATAACAAATAGATGCATATCAGAATAATCAAACCTGGGTTGCATTATTCCTCTGAATGTGTTGGATCTTGAGATCCTTCTGGATCTATGGCAAGAGATCCCTTCTCCTGCAAATACCCTTTAAAAGCTTAACAATTTAAACATATGTGAGTACATACCTCTGATAGCATTTGCAGGTAGTGGCACCATCTGGTAGCAGTGGTAATAATTACCAACTCTTAAGAACTTCAAGGGTGACTGCAACTAGTACTGCAGTTGATACTTCAACTGATATTGCAACAGATTCTGAAACTGCAACTGCAACTTAGGGTTTTATGAGGAAACCCTAATTTTTCAAACCTCAAATTTTGAAATTCCGATCCAAGGGATAGATGCGCTAAGCTGAGGCGAGTAAGCTGGTGCAGTCAGATTTCTGAAAATCCAAATTTTACCCCCTCAAACTTGACCTGCGGATTTCTGGACTGGTGCTTCTAGTTTTCTGGTACTTCAGGTACCGGTGAAAACTAGGGTTTCACTTTCCGGGAGTTCTATCCACTGAATAGGTGCGCTAAAGATGCCAAAAGCTTCACTAGGGTAGGGTGCACTTTTCTAGATGGGTTTTAGGCAAAAATTCCTCTCCAACAAAAAGCCTTAATTTTCTTGTACGGCAATAGTGACGTTTTTCTTCTTCTTGTGAAAGATGCTCTCTTCAGCTTAGCTCTGATACCATGTTAGAGTTTAAGCTATTATTAGGTTTCTTTTCAATTCACTAGAAAACCATAACATAGATAGGATCACTGAGAAATACACAATCACAAGAGACACATCATTTATCCTGGGAAACCCTCATGGGGGAGAAAACCCAGCAAAAACTTCATTAATATAGATAGCCAATACAATGCCAAGAGAATAAACCAAACACTACAGAAAGTCCTCTCCAAGTAATGCGCCTCTCTCTCTTCCTTCTTCTCTAATTGTAGCTCCAAACTTGCGCTCTGATGAACAAGTGAGTGAGTGAACAAATGAGGCGCTAGCCTCCTTTATTTATACAATCTGGCAGGTGTTGAAAGGACGTGTCTTTTCACTGGCAGGGCCGACTTCTTCTTATGGATGGTTATAACCACTTTAATTAATTTTGGGGGCCGACTTCTCATTATGCATATTACAATTAGGGTTTGACCAATCCGCAAAAGGGGATTTGGTCATTTACAATGCCCGACATGATCGATCCACAAAAGGGGATTGATCTAATGAATAATACATCAATAATAAAATAGAATACTCTTTGCAGTTACAATATTTCAACACTTACCACTTTCCATCATTGTTCCCCTCCATTTCCTTATCTCTTGGGATTTTAGGGTGTATTGACCCAAGAAGGGGTTGTCCCTCATTCTATGGGAAAAATGGGCTAAAGGCCCAGAGGGGTTGGTGTTGGTTAAAAGATAAAAATCCTTGTATAAACCTTTCAGATGCTTCACCCGGGGATCACCCAAGAAAGCAATGAAATGCTTATCTTTGAGTAAAGGGGACCGACCCAATAATAAAGAATTATTTAAAAGGTTAGTTGAAGGATAGGAGGTCTCATCACGAGTCGACCTATCACGTCCATGAATATCTAGCGGTATGACATTGCCATCATCTGGTCACCAAACCGGAGCAATGGCTCTCAGTTGCATGGCTAGGAGAAAGGGGGTCTCATTACGAGCCAGCCTTCTCATTTCCACTAGGTGTTTGTGGGTGACATTGACATCATCTGGTCACCACGCCAGGGCAATGACCTTAAACCTCTCCTTATGCTATATTGAAAGAAAATACAAAGAAAGAAAGATAAAAGGCAATTGATGGGCTTGGAAAAAGTGCATTGCAAACGAACGTACCACACACCCTCTGCAAAGGCACCCATGAATGAGACACTATGACCCCTTGTATGTATGAGCCCTATGCCCATTGAGTCTTGACCCCAACCACTTCATCCACTTTACATGGCTTAGAGAGGGATCTCTTGGAAACTCTCCTTGACCTAGGGCAATATCTACCCAATAGGACACTATGTCAACCCTCCCATATTCAAGCTTGACAAGTCGCATAGTGTCTTTGAGCAGTTGATTGTTTGATATAGTGATCTTTGATGCACATGCTTAGATGGCTTATTTATTGATTGGATTCACTTATAATGATGTTATGACTTGAGATCCTTGGAGGGCGTGCTCATTTGTTCTTGTAGGACCTAGTTGGTGACAGTTTTGGGAGAACAAGCCTAGCTTGGGCTTCCATGGGGCTTGAAGCCCACAGGTGGATGCCAAGGGCCTGCATGGGACAACATAACCTAGCCCCCACATGCCAAATGTTTTTCCTAGGAGAGGAAAAACGTCTCTTCTAGAGGCATGACGTCACCTAGGGGGGTTAGGGTTTGGTGGTGTGGTTGATGCATTGGCACTTGGACATTTTGAGGAGAATTGGGCTTTGACCACGAAGGAAATAACTTGGATACTTGACATGTGGCTTTGGCAAGTCTAGACACCCTCCTCCTACACCAACAACTTGCTCCTAATGCCAAAACATCCGCTAAAGGGGTGACGTCCTTCTAAAATTAGGGTTTTCTTATGTGCAAAAGTGAATTTTAAATTAATTACTTTGTAAAGGGGGAAAGATTAGGGTTGTTGACCCCTAATATTGTGTTTTACCCCTTAATTTGTGGACAAGTCACCTTGGTGACATTTGTATAAATAAGAGATCATAAGATCTCATTTTAACATAACTCTCCCTCATTGTGAGAAGTATTGGTCTGAAATTTTCGCTATATTTGGGAAGATTGTCTCTCTTACCTAATGTTTATGGTTATCTCTTGATGTTATGGTTGATGGGAGTGATGTGCTAGCCTTGGAAGGCTTTTCTCTTGCTATTGTGATGGATTATCTTGGCATTTTTCCTTGAATTGGTATGTTTTTTTACTCTCATGCTATCATTTGCTTCAAGTCAAGGTTATTGTGCTAGGAGCTAGGTGGGAAGTATAAGGGCATACACCCCCACCATAGTCTTCATCATTTTATGCTTCATCTCATTGGTTATATAAGGGTTTGCTAAGAGAAGTATAAGGGCATACACCCTCTTAGCCTAAACCCTAGCTAGAGAAACTTGCCTTGGGAAGTAAAA
The DNA here is from genome assembly GCA_010110895.2 of Picea sitchensis. Lineage (NCBI taxonomy): Eukaryota > Viridiplantae > Streptophyta > Pinopsida > Pinales > Pinaceae > Picea > Picea sitchensis. Next base: position 188,738 of record SNQJ01S0005456.1, on the reverse strand, counting down.
GGGCTTACACCCCCAAGGAGGTAACTTCTCTAGCTCTTTCTTTTCATGACCCCATTAACCCAATAATTAAGAGCACTATTCATTTATTGTTGCATTGGAGAAATAAAATATTGCATTGGGAAACGTGATATTCGGTCATTTCTACTTCTTACAAAGTGGATTGTATTCCTTGTGCTTTGGGCACCTCACAGCCACTAGGGCGTCCCCATCAAGGGGTTACTTCTTGTTGTTGTTACAAAATTACATCTTCAGCCATTAGGGTTGCAGAAGCCCTAACTCATTTGCTTGAATAACTCTCTTATCAACCAATGGATTTTGCTCAAAGTTTGCACACTTATTCCCCTTGGTCCAACACACTTTTTGGAAAAGTTTGAGGGGATTTCAGTGGCTGATTTTCTTGTTGTAATACATTGAATGTTACATCCATGAGGATGATATAATTTGTTGCAGACAAGTGTTTACATCAACCTTATCTTTTATGGCTAGAATATTGGTTTTTCATCTTGAGTTTGGCTAGTCATTTACTAATTTTTCTCTTGCATTTTCTACTTTATCTCTAGCATTTATTGAGCAGCTTATAGTACCATATTATTGCTGATATATACTGTTATCTATTGCTGTAAATTAGGGACAACAAGATTAACTTGCTGATCCAACTAACATACATCATTGCAAAGTGTCTTTTCTTGTGTCTCGGACATGTATTTCATCATTTGCAGGTTACTCAACATACTTGGCAACCCTTGAACCTTCCCAAGACTTCATTCCACATATTTCACTCCACTTAGACTTGACCTCTACGAGCTTCACTTCCATTCATCTCCATCTCCATCTCAATCCTCCTAGGGTCACCCAGATCACCTCCCTAGAGTGACCTAGTCACCCTTCAAGTGCGGGACCTACATCGAGGTGACATTGGGTGTAGGATTCCCAAGTTGTAGCACTTGCTTTGTGGTTGGGTTGGGATTTTCCCAACATACTGTGTGTGTTATAACACTGTGCATGGCTATCTTTCTATGATTCTTTTGTTTCCGCTGCAAAATTATTTTGGTTGAGATTTTCAGTGTGTAATTATTCTATGATAACAGTGGCATAAAATTCTGTTTGAAATCATAAGGAAATATTTTCTGAAAATTGAAAATTCAACATAACTCCCCTAACATCTAAGGCCGAATGGAGGAAACTCTATATGGAGGATTGTCTAGAGGAGGACTTGGAAGAAGAAAAAGACTACACAATGTATTGTTGCCTAGAAGGAAGATAAGATAGGAGTGGGAGAATGTGAGGGAAGATGGTATGCAATTAAGAAGCCATGGTTGAAAAAAGAAATGGGAAGTGAGATAAATAGATTGGCATAGTGCAAGGATGTCAAGTTTCAAGCCATCAACAGGGAATTGAAGGTGAGAATTCTAAGTGATCCTTCATGGATGTAGGGTTCCCACTAATACAACAAGCCATTAGGATTAACCAAGAATTCAAACTCTTGTGCAACAAATAACCATTAATAGATGTAGTAAATGTTGTAATGGAGGCCATGGGAGTGAGAAAACAACTCCTTTATTCTTAGACCTAAAAAAACAAACAAAGAGGACGAGCCATGGATTTATTCTTGTTTCAAAGGGGATTTGGTTTATTGATTTAGGCGTTTTGCATATGCCATTGCAAAATAAAAGGAAATAATCCATTTCCCCAATTCCATTCTAGTGCATAAAAATGAAATACATAAGGAAGATAAGGTAGGTGTGGGAGAAAGAGAGGGAAGATGGCATGCAATTAAGAAGCCATGGTAGACAAAAGAAATGGGGAGTGAGAGGAATAGCTTGGCATAGTGCAAGGATTTCAGGTTTCAATCCATGACCAAAGGGTTGAAGGTGATAACCCTAAGCAATCCTCCAAGAACGTAGGGTTCCCACTAATATGTCAATTGGGTTTGTTACCTCCCCATGCCTAGGGATAACTAGAGGAGATCATGTCTCATGGCCCACAATGAAGACATTGATCTCGATGACAATGATGATTAGCATGTCCACCCATGCAACCCAGCAACCCCCCTCAGATGCCTCTTTCACTTTGGTCAGCAAAGCTCATCACATCCGTCAACATAGTCTTTGGGAGATGGTAAGCCAGCTTCACCATGAGGTATGTTAGTCCTTCTTTCATGCAGAGTGATGTGCTTGATATACTAGGGATATGAATGAGGATCATTGGTTGAAGTTAGATAATGGATCATAAGCTCAAGAAGCTATGTTTGTTTCCTTGTTTCACCTTGGTGGCCAACATTTGAACCCTAGTCCCGTGTTGTCACCCCCAATGAAAAGGGGTACTACTGGGGGGGCTCACAAGGGTAACGTTCTGTTTCCCCACCATACTTAACACTTACCATCTTGGATCCTGTCGTAGTGTTCTAAACTTCGGTAATTGGTCATGGTTCATTCTCTCATGAGAAGAGGGGTTAAAGGCCCAGAGGTTGATTGCAGCTGCTAGTAAAAATAATAAAGAAAGAATGATGTTAAAGAAAGAAAGAGATCATAGCAAGGACTCTCAAAATCCAATCCATACTTGAGCTCTACCTCTTTCCACGTTCACCCTGGTCCCAAAGCAGTGATGCTATAGCTTGAAATCTTATAAAGGGAACTTGCAAATATGATAAAAGGACAAATAAAAAGGTAGATTAAGGGGTTGGAAAAACATAGCGCTTAGAAAGTGGTAACTCAAGAGCAAGCGCATCCTCCACAAAGGAACTCATAGAAACGAACGAAATGACACCATCCAATCAGTTTGAGTTTAGCTATGATCTCTTGGTCCAGCAGGAAGCAGGGCTCCATAGCCCAAAGCACTGCAGAGGGAGAGTACATTGCTACAAGTTTTGCTAGTAGAGAAGTAATGTGGCTCGGAAAGCTACTCTCATATTTATTCAGTGTTGAGCTGGAACCCACAGTAATTCACTGTGATAACCAGAGCTGCATAAAGCTCTCTGAGAATCATGTGTTTCATGACAGATTGAAACACATTGAAATAAGATATCACTATGTTCGGAACATGGTGCAGAAGACCATTCTTAGTATTCAGTATGTTCTGACTGCAGAATAAACTGCAGATATTTTGACTAAGCCCCTGTCGTTGACAAAGTTTGTGTACTTTCAAGACAAGCTTGGTGTTGTTGAGAATGCCTCTCTTGCTGAGAGGGAGTGTTAAAATTAATGCAGCTGCAAGAGCCATTCTCCGGAAGGATGGAAAAGACCCTAGTTGTGATCTAGGACCCACAGTACACTCTTGGGATTCTTGGTCTGGGACCAAGCAATTAGAGCAATGTTCCACGGGGATGCGTCCCCCACGTTTCCCACGTCCCCAGGACGGGGGGACTCCAGGGGGGACGTTTCCCCACGTCCCCTTTTTGGGGAGATGCAAGGGACGTGGGGGGGAAGCGACTCCCCAAGGTGGGGGACGAGTCTCCCCAAAAGGGGGACTCCTAAACGTCCCCCCTTGAAAAGGGGAACTTCTGGACGTCCCCCCCAAAAGGGGGACTCCTGGACATCCCCCCAAATTTTTTTTGCCTAATAAGACTTAAAAAAAAAAAAATTAAAAAACAAATATATAAAAAAAAA
>SNQJ01S0005456.1:167031-179074 GCA_010110895.2 Picea sitchensis | reverse complement strand
TCAATTCATCACTAATCAATTAGTTAAATGATCTTATATCTATGTTTTCATGTTTTTTGCAATTGATTCAACATTCTGTATGTTTTATATATATATATATATGTATCAAAATATATATTTTTTATGTATTATATAAAAAACGCTCACGCTCCCGGAGATTTTTGAAAATATGCGCTTCCCGCTCCCCGCTCCACGCTCCCGCTCCCAACAGCCTTGAGCAGAAGGACTACCCACAATGAAGTGAATGAGAAGGGGAGAAATACTGGTGACCTGTAGTGCATGCAGGGCAGAATTGCGTAAACATTTAGGACTGTGGGAGGATAGTCCCGCCATGGAGTGCAAGGTAGAGTGGGAGGATAGTCCTGTAAGCAAAAGGAAATGGGAGAATGGTGCTTTTACTGAGTAAGCAAAAAACAATTAAATACAACATGGCAGAGGAGGGTTACATACATAATAGATTAAGTGGTTGAGCTAGACCGAGGAGACGAGATTTCTAAATGGGAAATCAAAAGGTAACTCATAATGAATAGAAAAAAGCCAGCAATACATACCATTCTGGCCAAAGGGATCGCCCATCTTCCACTACATGAAAGGATTGCCCATCTTCTAGCTAACAGTCAGTCAAAGATTTGCAAATGTGGCTGTGAAGGTGAATGGGCGTGAATTGTGCTCACCCATTGCTGCAGGGGAGAGATAACCATTGTTGCTGGGAAACATCTGCTTCCATAGAATTTAAATACTTTGTCTTAATTCTACTTATTTATTTTGATTTGGTAATGGCGGTAGTATATTTATGATATTTCATAGTAGATAATGCATATTCCTTTTGATTTATTGTTAATATAATAATAAAAAAACAAGATAGAGCTATGAAGTAGCTAAGTCTCTGCCTATGTTGGCATAGAAAATAGTAGAGAAATCAATACATCCACTAAATTTGAATACACGGTGAAAGTAAGACTACAATTGTCAAGTAGGGAGTTGTCCTATCAGTTAAGTGCTTGGCCTTTTCAGAAGAACCACTCTATCATCAACAAGTCATACAAAGATGGGTTACAACTCACTCACCGTAGCACCATCCAACCCCATTCCAAGCACCTAGTCGAAACTTGATGCACAAGAAGAAAGGAGATTTTGCAATCAGCAATCACATGTACAAGTTCCCAACCTGGAGGAATTATGAAAACCAATAGCAAAACCTGGTTTGTAGGTTTGGTTTTGTGAAGTCCTGTGTGGTCTTTGGCTTGGGTTACCTGAACATAATCTCTGTAGAGAAGTGATTGTTGCAGACGTCAAAACAAGTCTGCAACAATCACTTGTCCTGATGAAATTGTGAAAAAACAAAGACCCTGTCATATAACAGTTTTGGCCCAAATGCCGGACTATAATGATTTTGCAGAGGCATTTTCAGGATCCCATCGGGATGATATATGAAAACCAACACCAAAACCTGTCATATGGGTAATGATTTTATAAAATTCTGTATTTTGCGGGTTAAATATGGAGATGAGAGGGTATAGTGGATACAAACTTGGGCTCCCATGTAAGTCATAGTTTCAAATACTCAAATATAATGTCTCTAAGCGTGGTTGTTTCCAGGGCTTACTAAGAGTCCTCTCTTGATGAAATTTGAGGGATGCAATTCGAAACCCTGCTAGATAGGTTTTGAGAAATAAAGGTCGTTTGTTGTGTTTTAGCACAAGAACCAAATATAATATCCATAGAGGGATGCAATTGCCGAGACATACTCAGGACACTACACTGATGAGATTACATACACTAACGCCATTGGGATAAAATTACAATGATAAAAAAACCAAGCCATGTCCCGTGGGCTGTTGATTTCAATAATAAAACGTATGATTTGGTTTAACGGAACCCCAAACCAGTGCTCTAAAACCCTATACCATGGTTTTTCCTTTTCAGTAGTTGCAGGCCAAAATCAATGCTGGCTTTGAATTTGAAGCGGATCGGAGAATTAAGGAGAGAAAATACCCGTGCCTTAGCTGTATCGATGCATCTCCAAGCAAGAGGAAGAAACCGCTGAACTAACACCTCCGCTATTAGCTCCGATGCATCATTTCCAAAACACATTTTCTCTCTCTCATGGCTGATCATCCGAAACCCTCCATATGGTACCCAGTAGTGGATCGGCAGCCTTTGTAAGATCCAAAAATGTACTTGATCTACCCAATTCCTCTCTGATAAGAGAATACCCAATTTATCAATAAATGGAGAAACGCCCCTAAATTGGTCAGATACGTCCCACCACCATTGCGCAAAGTCAATTTTATATATAGGGTGGGAATTTCAAATCTTAAGAGGTCGTCAAATTCGAAGGTTTCTACAATTTCGATGCAAATTTTGACACACAATTAACAAAGAAAGAATGCACATTTTGACACACAATTAACAAAGAAAGAATGTTGACAGTTTCTCAAAATATATTTACGTAACATATTTGATGTGAAAATTGCATCCCATTCAAATGGCCCATCAAAGTCCATCCATATATATATATATATTCTATTCGGATGACTGGACTTGGATTTGTCTATATGCGGTTGCCTAGGTGGCGTAAGGAAGGATGATTAAAGGATAAAGTTTGAGAATGGACAATGCACAAGACACACGAAGATTGGGCCATGCCTCCTTTAGTCACACCGTCAACACTTCTGATAATAATGTGATTTAGTAAAATAAAATTAAGATTGTAAAAATAAAGATAATAATGTGATTTAGTAAAATAAAATTAAGATGTAAATTGATAAATTATTCTAACTTAAAAGGTGATTTAATTTTATTATTTATCTATTTTTAATTTATTTATATGATAAATTTTTAATCTATTTTCTTACTTAAAAAATTACAAACTAATCTATGTAATTTTATATATAAAATTACAAACTAATCTATGTAATCTTATATATAAAGTGATTAAAAAATTTAAATAAATTCTTTTTGGTTTCTACTGTTGTCAATACATGAATTATAAACAAGAGTTACATGGGAGCTTAGTCTCTGTTCATTATTGAACTAAGTTGCCATGCCACCAGTCTTTCCAACCGATTATTTGAGAAATTTTTGGAGTACATAATCGAGAAATAATATTATTTTTTGGATTTTGTTCTTGTGAAGGGGCATTCAGATCACTCACATTAGAGTCCCATATACTAGGACATAGGTAATTTGTATGGCAGTTATCAACTATCGATGGAATACAATACAGGGGTAGTGGTACATATTTAGCAAAGATCCTTTGAAACAGTGGCACCGACTAATTCCCCGACCATCCGTTGTTGTTTTGTCAGACATGGACGATAGTCTATATGATGAATTCGGGAACTACATCGGTCCAGAGTCGAATCCGACGAGGAGTCGGAGCAGGATGAAGAACAGGACGATGTTCACATGCATGACCGCGACGAAGAAGACGCAAACGAGGATGGAGACGCTGCCTGACTCGCTCGCACCCACGGCCCCGACGACGATGACGATGTCGACATGGAAGGCCAAATGGTTCTTGCAGAGGACAAGAAATGCTATCCCACTGCAGAGGAAGTCTACGGCGAGGGCATGGAAACTTTGATCATGGAGGAGGACGCCCAACCTTTAGAACAGCGCATCGTCAAGCCCGTCAGAAACATTAAATTCGAGATGGGTGTAAAAGACTCCACCACATATGTTTCCACTAATTTCTTGTTGGGCTTGATGTCAAACCCTAAGTTGGTCAGAAATGTGGCCCTTGTCGGGCATTTTCAGCACGAAAAAACCATGTTCATGGACATGCTAATTGAGCAAACCCATCATATCGTGACATTTGATGTTAACAGCGAGAAGCACATGCGGTATACGGACACCGGGGTTGATGAGCAGTGCCCATGAGCCGTCCGACATCAGGATGCTCCACCGTTCTGGAATCTGCTTGCTGGTGCACGATAGCGGGGCTTCTTGGTTAGGCTGATAAACTGCTTTAAAATACACAAACAACAAGGAACTTGTTAATATTATACACCATTATTATTTTATTTTGCAACACTGGAACATAGATTCATTCTAATCCCAAATATTTTATGGTTCGAGTTGGTATTTCTTGAAATGGTTGGTTGTGTGTGCTAAAGCAATGAGATTGCTACCTCCAATTACATTTCATATTTCTCAACACATATGTTGGGTCAAGATGAATCTTCATTAATCTGTTTTCTTGAAGAATTGAAAGGATTTATTTATCTCAGACCTGGGTGCGACGCCCTGCCAACATGCCATATCTGGCAGAAAATGATGTCGCCCTTCTCATGAACTGCATCTACAACATTTTTCCAGGCCTTGACTTGCTCATCATTGAAAATACCAAGAGAATGCGGGAACCTACACAGCATTAGATAAAAGGTTTCTAGTAAGGAATTGCATGCCAAAGCACTCTGAATTTATTTCATGAGAGGGAGGGAAGGAAATGCACATGATGAAGAGAGCATACCCAATGGCTTGTTGTGAGATTGTGTTGGCCTCGGTGATGAGGAGACCTCCTCTCGTCGTTCTCTAAGAATAGAAGTCCACGTGGGAGGGTTGTGGTGTAATGTCCCCCACCTCTTAGAGAGGTGAAGAGGAGACTCAGTGGCCTGGGCACCCCCACTAGGTCATAGTTTTACACTGAAGGGGGAAGTCAATGAAGCTAAAAGTTATATTTTTAAGTTGACTTAAGAAAGGAAAAGGGATTAAAGGTAAAAGATAACTCAATAGAAGAATAGAAGATCAACCCTGGGAGTTAACTTAACTCAATAGAGGATTAGAAGAAAAAGGTATAAGTAAGAGGCTAGGGCGCACCTATTATTCATTCTGGTTTTGGATTAGCATTTGCTATTGCACTTGAGCATTCAGTTTGGGGATTTTGTTGTACAAACCCTTGTGAGCAACTCGGTGGTGAAATATCCACTCACCTTGTTCCACAGCTTGGTCTTGGGGATGAAAGATTCCTCCACACCATTCTAGTCTCAGTTCATCTCCATCCAACGCTTCAGAAGGTAGTAGGCCGTATTGTTCTTGTGATTCCAGCAAGGGTGCACCATCATCTAGAGGGAGGTTTGATCCAGCTTATCTAGAGGGCTTGGGGCCATTCCGACACCTGGGTTTTGTTTGCAAGGGCATGTTCATCAGTTTGAGGACTTTTCTGGAGGGTTATCATTCTTATATCATTGTCTGCATATTGGGACGGGTGTCCTGTGATTCAGAAAAACTCAAATCTAGAGAGATATGCTTGTGATATGGTCCTGAAACTTCTTCCACGAGATTTTCTTAGCCCGGTCTACATTCTGGGAGAGTTTCAAGTCATTTGGAGTTGTTTTCCTACAAGGACGAGTGCATTGGGGTTTCATCTTTTCAGGAGGGTGCAACTCCCTTAGGAGGTTCATCAGTTGAAGGGGTTACACTTGGACGTTGGGCCTGAAACTCCTGGAGGAAGTCCCCACTACCCTGATCTATCAGTGGGACGAGTTTGAGCTCATTTGGAGCATATTGCCATCAGGGCCGAATTCTTGAGGGTTTCAGTCTTCATTTGGAGCGTGACACTCTTCAGCTAGAGGGTTTGACATCCAGATATGCTAGGCATTGGTCTTCATTGCTTATTTAGCCTTTGGAGGCTTCATTTGTATCGACAAAGCATTTTGTAGCAGCTCATATATATTGATTGTACGACCATCTGATGTTTATGCTAGATCGACCATCTATTGTATTGATTCTGCATAATAAAAAGGTCAGATCTTGTTTGTGCTTCTATATCTTGATTATATTATAATCTTCATGTGTTGAATGGATCTTGTGTGCACTTAATAACTCAATAAACACCTGCACAACAATAAATCAGTAGTAGTTAGTGATACCAAGCGAAAATTTTGGCTTGGGATCATTCCAGTGGTATCAGAGCATCGATCCTCCAAGCCTGTGGAGAGATCGGCGCATGCAGAGGTATAGTGGAATTGTTATGGGTCGGAGGAAGAAAAACAGCAGTGAAACAGAGGCAGAAATGGAAGGGTCAGGGGATGACCATGAGCCTCAGGGCTTGGCTCTATTAATAGTTGAATTTGGTAAGTTCCAACAAAACATGAGTCGCACAGAAAGCACATTGGTCCAACAGTTGGATGAGTATCAGGAAACCAACAGAAGGGGACAGGTCGAAATCTCTGAAACCTTGAAGAAAGTTGATGAGAATCTACAGAAAATGAATGAGAACCAAACTAGGATAATTGACCTTATGATGCAAGCAACCCATCGAGGCAAGGATCTTGATACGTATGAGAATAAGGAGGCTGGGGGTTCCGGTGGAACCCATGAGGAAGTCTGATATAACCCAAAGAAAGCACCGGGATCTAAAGGAAGTCTAGGAGGTGGCACATTCCATGGGCAGATGGGCAGCAGGGCCAATCATAGGCCATACATGCCAGTGTTCACAAATGAACAGCTAGGCTGACACTCAGGTAGCAGAGCTAACCCTAGACCATACATGCCCACATTCACAGATGAGCAAGGGCAACAGGAACAGGTTGAAGACTTTGTGGAACAATTAGCCAGGAGTACTAGGGAATACTACAGCTTGGATATGAAAGTGCAAAGACAGATGTCCCTAGACTAGTATTGTCAACTCAGGTTCAAAAACCAGCCTAGGACGAACCATAGGGCCAGCTTTGAGTTTGAGCGAAGGGCAGGGAAGATAGAGATTCCATACTTTGATGGTACAACTAAGATGACAGCACAAGCGTGGGTGCAGAAGCTAGATACTTACCTTCAGCTTAACCCCATGAGAGAGATGGAGGCCATCAAGTTTTCCACTATGTACTTGGATGGCAAGGCATAAGACTGGTGGTATCATGGGCTCAGCACACTCAGCCACAACTAGATTGTATCCTATACATAATTCACTCAGAGGCTCATTGACAGATTTGATCAAGGAGATCCTGAGCTACATTTCTAGGAGCTCACCCAACTCAAGCAAACATGTATGGTTGAAGCATACATTGATGAATTCCAGAGGTTGGTAGTGATGGTGCAAGATATGTCTCCAACCAGACTCATAATGCTTTTCACATAAGGGTTGATGGAACCCTTGAAGAGTTGGGTAAAGGCCTTCAAGCCTACTAACCTACAGAAGGCCACTTGGAAGACAAGGGACTTGGGTCCAGCTGCTAAACCAAAATTCATACCTAGACCTACTCTTAACAATGGTGGAAGAGATCAAAAGCCTCCAATAAACCAGGGAGGATGTGACCCTAAGGGCTATGACAGGGGTCGTGGTAGAATAGATGATAACACCAAGAGAGAACTGAGAAGGAAGCAACTCTGCTTCACATGCAAGGAACCATGGAATCCTTCCCACAAGTGCATGGGATGTGGACAGGTACATTACATTGAGGTCACCTCAGATAACAAAGAAGAAGATGAGATTGGACAGATACAGAACATGGAGGCAAAAACCACTAAGGCAGCAGAAGAGGAACAAATTACAGAACATGATGGTATGGCCACCCTGGCATCTATCAGTGGAGTGCCCAATTATAACACTTTTTGAATGAGGGGGGTCTTGCAGGGACAGAGAGTCTCGGTCCTGATTGATGGAGGAGCTTCCCACAACTTCATTGATGCAGCATTATTGAAGAGAAGACACATGCCCACAGTAGAATTTGAAGGATTCATAGTGGAGGTTGCAGGAGGAAGCACCATGCCTTGTGACAGATATATTCCAGGCCTAAAGCTTACCTTGGGAAGGCATGAGTTGACACAGGACGTCTATGTCATGGATCTACCAGATACCAACATCATCGTAGGAGTTCAATGGCTCATCACATTAGGGCCTATCACCACCAACTACTTCGGGGCATGACAGGGAATGCTGCAAAGGTAGTCACAGCCAAGAGAATGGAAGCCATCTTCTAGAGAGATGAAATAGTATATGCAGTTGAATGCAGGGTTGTGACACATGTGGATGAACAGGGCAAGGTTCATTACACTCCCAAAATTAAGGAAATTCTTGACAAACACCACAAGGTGTTTGGGCCTATTCCTCCGGGGGTTCCACCGGATAGAGGTTTTGAGCACATTATTGAGCTAGAGGAAGGGGCCAAACCAGTGATCATTATACCATACAAACACCCCAAGAAGTACAAAGATGAGATAGAAAAGGCCATCAAGGAACTTCTGGACATGGGACACATCCAGCCCAGCAGTAGTCCTTTTGCTTCTTCAGTAGTGTTGGTGAAAAAGAAGGATGGCACTATGAGGATGTGCATTGATTACAGGGACTTGAATAAAAATACCATCAAAAACAGGTACCCAATACCAAGGATTGATGAACTGTTGGACGAATTGCATGGGGTCGTCTACTTCACTAAGATTGACCTTCGTTCTGGCTACCATCAAATCAAGATGAGGGAGGAAGACATCTCAAAAACAACTTTTAGATGTCACTACGGTCATTATGAGTTTTTGGTGATGCCCTTTGGGTTAACCAACGCCCCTGCTACATTCCAATCATGTATGAACCATGTATTCAAGAAGCAGACAAGGAAGCACCTATTAGTATTCTTTGATGACTTGCTTATTTATAGCCGGACATGGGAGGAGCATCTTACGCATCTGGACCAGATTTTGTCACTTATGGAGGAACAGTCGTTGTATCCTGAGTCCAAATGTGAGTTTAGAATGACAGAGGTCCTTTATCTAGGACACATTATCGAAGCAAACGAGGTACAAGTGCATCAGGAGAAGATTGAAGCCATCATGGAATGGCCCACTCCTAAGACACTCACAGAGCTGAGAGGATTTCTGGGAATGTGTTCATACTACAGGAAGTTTGTCAAGGGATTCTCTCAATTATGTGCACCCTTGACCGATTTGACTAAGAAGGGAGCATTCAAGTGGGACGAGGAGGCTCGAAAAACGATGGACAAGATGAAGAAGGTGATGAGTACGTGCCCAGTTTTAGGCCTTCCAGATTTTAGTCTTCCATTTACCTTGGAGTGTGATGCATCTGGGGAAGGAATAGGGGTCGTACTGATGCAGAAGAGGTACCCTCTTGCCTATGAGAGCCGGGAACTTCGGGGTTCTGAGCTACTCTACAACATTTATGATAAAGAAATGCTAGCTATCATGCATGAATTAGCCAAATTCCGACAATACTTGGTAGGTGCTCGGTTTGTTGTCAAGTCAGATCATAATAGTCTCAAATACTTATTGGAACAGAAGGACTTGAACGAGAGGCAACAAAAATGGGTAAGCTGAATACAGGCCTATGATTTCGACATTGAGTTTGTCAAAGGAAAGAAGAATGTGGTGGCAGATGCCTTATCCAGGAGACCATCCATCCTTGCCATAACAGGGATAACAATTGATTGGAAAGACCAACTAGTGATGGAGTATGCAGGGGATCAGTTTGCGTGCCAACTTCTGGATGGACAGGTACAAGATGAAGATTTCAAGGTTAATAATGACCTCATCTACTACAAAGACTGAATCTTCTTGGTTTCTGGGTAGGCCCTCAAGGCCAAGGTGTTGCAAGCATGCCATGACTCACCAATGGTCGGACATCAGGGGATCAACAAGACGTACATGCAAGTGAGAGAAAGATTCTCGTGGAAGGGGCTGAATGAGGATGTGATTAGGCACGTCAAAGAGTGTGCGACATGTCAGGCAAACAAGGACGAGCACACACACCCAACAAAACTTTTGCAACCCTTGCCCATTCCGGAGCACAACCATGGATTTCATCACTGGGCTGCCAAAGACGCAAGGAAAGGACTGCATATTCATAGTGGTGGACTGCATATTCGTAGTGGTGGACAGGTTAACAAAGTTTGCACACTTCTTTTCCATAGCTACTGACTTTAGTGCAGCACAGGTGGCCAAACTATTTTTCAGGGAGATTTTTAGGTTGCACGGCCTCCCCAAGACCATTGTCAATGATAGGGATAGCAGGTTTATGAGTACTTTCTGGAAGGAGTTATTCTGGTTGGTTGGTACAGCCTTGACCCCTAGCACCAGCTATCACCCGCAGACAGACGGACAGACAAAGATAGTCAACAAGTGGGTGGAAGGCAATCTCAGAAACTATGTGGTAGGGCAACAGAAGGCATGGGTCAGATGGTTGCATTTGGGAGAGTATTGCTACAATACCACCCAACATATGTCTATTGGCATGTCTCCATTCAAAGCTTTGTATAGCTATGATCCCTTATCATTTGTAGAGATTGCATTCAGAGACAGCAGGGCACCGATGGTACAGGATTGGATACAACAGAGCCAAGACATTATTAGGGAGTTGAAGGATCATCTACAGAGGGCACAGAACCAATAGAAGGTCCAAGCGGACAAACACAGAGTTGACCGGACTTTTGAGGTTGGTGATTTAGTTTACTTGAGGTTGCAACCATACAGGTAGGCTTCCATTAAAAGAAGCAGAGCAGAGAAACTGCAGCCATGTTTCTTTGGACCCTACAGAGTCAGCAGGAGGATAGGGGTCGTGGCTTACGAGCTGGAACTTCTACATGGTAGCATAATTCACAACGTTTTTCATGTTTCATGCCTTAAGAAAGCCCTCAGTCAACACATCAGACCTATTGAGGTATTACCCCCCATGGATGAGGAGGGACAACACATTTTGATTCCAGAGGAGGTGCTAGAAGTCCGAGAGAAAAAACTCAGAAACCGGAGCATCAAGGAGTACCTGATCAGGTGGAAGGATTTACCCATTGAGGATGCCACTTGGGAGCAGGAACATGTGGTAAGAGAAGCAGGTTTGGAATTGCTCGAGGACAAGCAATTTCAAGCAGGGGAGATTGTAATGTCCCCCACCTCTTAGAGAGGTGAAGAGGAGACTCAGTGGCCTGGGCACCCCCACTAGGTCATAGTGTTACACTGAAGGGGGAAGTCAATGAAGCTAAAAGTTATATTTTTAAGTTGACTTAAGAAAGGAAAAGGGATTAAAGGTAAAAGATAACTCAACAGAAGAACAGAAGATCAACCCTGGGAGTTAACTTAACTCAACAGAGGATTAGAAGAAAAAGGTATAAGTAAGAGGCCGGGGCGCACCTATTGTTCATTCTGGTTTTGGATTAGCATTTGTTATTGCTCTTGAGCATTCAGTTTGGGGGTTTTGTTGTACAAACCCTTGTGAGCAACTTAGTGGTGAAATATCCACTCACCTTGTTCCACAGCTTGGTCTCGGGGATGAAAGATTCCTCCACACCATTCTAGTCTCAGTTCATCTCCATCCAACGCTTCAGAAGGTAACAGACCGTACTGTTCTTGTGATTCCAGCAAGGGCGCACCATCATCTAGAGGGAGGTTCGATCTAGCTTATCCAGAGGGCCTGGGGCCATTTCGACACCTGGGTTTTGTTTGCAGGGGCATGTTCATCAATTTGAGGACTTTTCTGGAGGGTTATCATTCTCATATCATTATCTACGGATTGGGACGTCTTGGAGCCATAGGGGGCGTCCTGTGATTAAAAAAAAACTCAGATCTAGAGAGATTTGCTTGTGATCTGGTCCTGAAACTTCTTCCACGGGATTTTCTTAGCCCGATCTACATTCTGGGAGAGTTGCAAGTCATTTGGAGTTGTTTTCCTACAGGGACGAGTGCATTGGGGTTTCATCTTTTCAGGAGGGCGCAACTCCCTTAGGAGGTTCATCAGTTGAAGGGGTTACACTTTGACGTTGGGCCTGAAACTCCTGGAGGAAGTCCCCACTGCCCTGATCTATCAGTGGGACGAGTTTGAGCTCATTTGGAGCATCTTGCCATCAGGGTCGAATTCTTGAGGGTTTCAGTCTTCATTTGGAGCGTGGCACTCTTCAGCTAGAGGGTTTGACATCCAGATCTGTTGGGTATTGGTCTTCATTACTTATTCAGCCTTTGGAGGCTTCTTTTGTATCGACAAAGCATTTTCTAGCAGCTCATATCTATTGATTGTACGACCATCTGATGTTTATGCTAGATCGGCCATCTATTGTATTGATTCTGCATAATAAAAAGGTCAGATCTTGTTTGTGCTTCTATATCT
>SNQJ01S0005456.1:132639-158165 GCA_010110895.2 Picea sitchensis | reverse complement strand
TAGAGGAATAGGGTCCAAGTTATTGTTAAAAATGGGCTATGAAGGTAAAGGATTAGGCAAGCATGCACAAGGCATTGTTGAGCCTATTGTTGTTGAAGAGAGGCCCAAGTATTGTGGTCTTGGATATGAACGGAAAGATGGAGCAAATTCCAAAATTGAGGAGACAAGGGAAAAAGTTCCAAGAACAACTTTTGTTTCAAGTTCAAGAAAAGTTGTTGCAAGTTCAATCTCTTAAACATGCAAAGTATGTGTTCAAGATGAATGCAAATTTATGAAACAAGAGAGTTATGACAACCATGTGGACAAGAAAATTGTTGTTGGTCTTCAAAGGAGAGCTTGTAACTCTTCAAATTCACCTCCTCAAAGAGGCGATAAAGGTGAATGTTCAAGGTATAGTTCTGCCTATCATTCAGTTGCTTTTGATTATGTTCAGCATGATAAATTTGCATGTAAAAATGGAAGAAAAAATCCATGTACATATTGTGGTTTATATAACCATCGTGTTTCAAAATGTTGGAAAAGATTGACCACTTTGAAGAAACTTTACAAGCAAAGACAACTTGAAAAGAGGATGCAAAAGATTTGCACTCATTGTCAGAAGCAGAGTCATCTCATTGACCAATGTTGGACATTGCATCCAACCACTCATCCACAACACAAGAAACAGATGGATAAAGAGATTGGCAAGAATGGAAGAGGAGATTCCATCATTGATGTGTGTCAAGATGATTCACAAGAGGACGATTTTCAGCAAAAAAAGTCACCATTGAGTTGGCTTGGTAAGAAATAGTTGAATTTCTTGAGCAAGTAAGGCTTGCATTTTTTTGTTGTAGATGCATATTTCAGCCTTATGTATTCATTTATGGAGAGTATGACAAGTTGCAGTAGTTTATCACAACTTGTATGATGCAAGTTGCATGTGAATGCAATTCATTTGAAGGCATTCTTGTTTGTTGCATAACTTCGCCAGGAGGATGTAAAAGAGGGGTATGATGCTCGCTTGTTACAACCGTATATCTTTTTCATATTCAGCTCTTATGTACCCACATGTTTTTGGGTTTATGTACTTATGTTTGTACTTGAAGGAGAGTTGAAGAGCTATGCACATACATGTGTTTTTGCGTGTGTGTAAGCAGTGAACCTGGTGATAGTTCATCATGAATGACTCATGATTGTAACATGATTGTGTATCATGAATGTCGACTTGTCAGTTTGGGAAGGTCGATATGTTTCAAATGAGTCTCGACTTGTGTTGATGTTGTCTTGACGACTATGTTGTGTCGATCATGTTTTTCGAGTTATGTTTAGTCAATGGTGTTTGTTGGCTTGTAAGTTGATTTTGAGTACACCAAGATGCAGGAAAACACCATGTGCTTTGATGAAGTACAAGATGCGACCGATTGCTTGAAGAGCCAAAAGACTTTGTTGGCATCATTTTCAGTCTTGTATAAATTTGTTTTCAAGATTGATGGTTTTCTTGGTTTGTGACGAGATGTCGCAGGGAAGTTTTTGCAGCCATTGTAGAGCGGATTGTTTTGACGCCAAAGAGTTCACAAGAGGGACTTGATTCTCAGTGGGAAGGCTGGCAGTCTTCCAACCACAAGGAGAACAGTGGGTTAGCATCCAGAGAATAGTGGTTGAGAGACATAGCTAGTTGCAGTGCAAGGCATGTCAAGTTATTCAATTGATTGTCAAAAAGTCTTTTCAAGTAGAATCAGTTGATAGAACTTGTAAGCAGAAGAGTATTGAAGCTTAGATAGATAATCATAAGCTTTTGTGGGTCCAAAATCCTTTTAGTGGGAAGGCATGATCAAAATCTGGACTAGGGGTCAAAATTTTGCTCAAAAATCAAAGTTCTCGAAATTGCCTCAAAACGAATGGGTGTGTAACCCTCATCGTCACGAACCCAACACAACTCGTTTGGGTTCAAACGGACGTCGAATGAGAGAGATATCGCGATCTGTTAGAATTGTCAAACAAGCAAAAAAAAATAAAAATGTGTTGACTGTACAGTCCATACGGATGCTGACGTGGCATGTCCATACGCTGAGGTGGCAGTTGGTGATGTGGCATTCATTGATTGGCAGATTTTGGATGAATCCTGTTGTGACACGTGGCATCATTTTGGCAAGTGGTTTGGTGCCACGTGGCCTAGTCGTGGGCTGCCACGTGGCACCTTGTTATTGGTTTGGCTGTTTAAAATTTATATGGAGTCCACCGGACTCGACCCCGCGACCTCCACGCGCATGCAAAGTCTTTGCAAAGGCCACCAACCAACGCGCCACCATAGTGTTTCTTAACACTATATGTTTTTATATTTATTTAAATTTGTGTTATGGTTAAGTTGGTGCGGGGGGTCGGGCTGGGGCCTAGCCCGAGCTCGCGGTCTTGTGTATTATGGCATATGACCTGTCCACAAATTTTGGCGCGCGTTTTGGTTGGTTAGCCCTCGGTCGCACACAACAATACCATATGACCTCGACATTTGCGCGCGTGGATTTGTTTTTAAAATGGTTACAACCAACCATTCGACCGACACTTGGCGCATTTTCATTGGTTTAAAACCTTGGCCCTTTTCGGATGAGCGCAAGGTCACATGGTGACCCATATGCCCATGGTCTTGGCAGTTAGGGGCTGGGCGCGCCCTAACCGTTCTACAATTTTGCCCATTTTACGGTTATGCACCGGTGCTAGGTTTTAGCACGAGTTTGAGAGCATCTTCTAGGTTGGCCACATAGAGGTGCGTTTTGGCAAACCAAAGACAACAAGCTTGAAGGAAGAAAATGGCAGGAGGCCTATCTTATTCATTTTTTTGCCAAATGAGGTGTC
Source organism: Picea sitchensis (assembly GCA_010110895.2). NCBI lineage: Eukaryota > Viridiplantae > Streptophyta > Pinopsida > Pinales > Pinaceae > Picea > Picea sitchensis. Next base: position 155,336 of record SNQJ01S0005456.1, on the reverse strand, counting down.
GAAAAAGCCCAGCTAGGGGTTTTTGGACATTCTAAATCCATTGGCACTGTTTTCAAAGCCATTTGAAGACTTTTTTTGCAGGTTTTTCACCATTGAAGTTTCAGAGAGCTCTAGGGAGCTTGAAGCCGTCATTGATTGAGGTCATGCACAGATGAGCCCAAGTCTGATTTCTGTGACTGAATAGTCATTTTTGGCTAATTATTATGCTCTGAACACATTGGGATATGTTTCAGATCCATTTGAGGACTTTTACAGGGGTTTTTTCTACAAGGAAGCTCAGGGAATCTTAAGGCCACATGTAGAAGAGATCATGCCTGGATGAGCCATGATCTGTTTTCAGAGCTCTATTAGTCATTTTTGGGGTTTTTATGTATTCTGAACCCAATGGTACAATCTGTATTTCCATTGGAGTTGAGCAGTAGCTTGTAAAAGAATCTTTGACAAACTAATCCCAAAGAGCCAAGTCCATTGATAGAGGCTCAAGGAGATGTAGCCCAGAGAGGGGTGAACTCCTTTATAATGTTGTTCTTGTTGTGAGTATTTGTTGGTTATATTTGCTGCAAGTTATGTTGTTGTGTATTTATTTAAAACACATATTTAACCATTTAAAGGAAAATTTCCTCACACATGAACATTTAAAAGAAGATGCATAAACTTGGCACATAATCTATCTTGCATATTTTAACACATTGAGCAAGGTCCTGTAAAGTTTATTTTAATGAAGTAGAGGGTGCTTGCATAGCATAACAAGTCAGCCCACTATTTTCATATCACTCATATACTTATTATGTTTCACTTTACACATTTATAATATTTTTACGTAGTTAGGGTGGTTTACCTTAACATTTAAATGTTACATGTGGTCACATATCTAATATAAAGTATATTTGAGTCTATCTTGGGTGGTTAGGAAGAGAAGTTGTTATCCTCCCCACCTAGGTCCAAATCCTTCCCATGACATATTTGTCCCTCATGGGTTGATTGCACTACCAATAATTTTACTCTCAGTTAGTTGCTTGAGGGTGGGATGAGAATTTTTCAAACATTTTCAATAGCCCCAAGGGTTATCCCACTTAATTGGTGCCACTATTGCCAGGATGTTGTTGGTAATCTAATGCATTATAGGTCAACAATTTGATTCCCATGAGACTAGGTGAACTAAGTTTACATTGCTTGCTTTACAGGGGGTACCACCCTCGAAATGGGGAGAAGTGCTGAGGAGTTTCTTAAGGATTTATTTCCAATGGAAAGAAATATCTAATATAAAGTGACATCCATATTAATGACTCATAAACATTATTAAGTGTTATATATTAATGCGAAACACTTTGTTGTGCTCTAGTTCTCACCCTTATAGGCTTGTGACAACCTATTTCACATGGTTTACACTTCAACAAGGAGCTACACTACCAAGAACTAAGTCAAAACTGCATTCCTCATTTTTCCTCAAAAAAGGTTTCACAATTTAAAGGATCATGCCTTTCCCATCAATCCAACCACTTCAAATAACTATCCAACTAGTGTTATTTTGTAATTTAATAGAATGCTCTCATGTATCAAAAACAATATTATTACTATTTTTAAAATAATTGACCTCCTTTCATTGCAAGTAGGGGCTTCACAAGATCAATAGGAAAAAACATGTAATATTACCTTGTAGAGTTTTTTACAATCTCAAATGGTAATATTCCCCGCAAGAAACATATTCCCACAATATTGTCTATTTTTTTCTTTTCAACATAATGAATGGGAGGTTGTTCTCTATGATCATTTCCCATAACAAAGAAATGTGATATAACGCTAGGAGAATGAACTTGAACTATAGAAGAATTAAAGACCACTTTACTTCCAATCCTCTTGAGGAAAGATGCATATCTAGTTTCTTTGTTACTCCACCTACTTCAAGTTCACTTAAATGTGTTTATTTGTTAATTTTTTTCTCAATCAAACTGCTTTAAGAGCAGTCTTAACTTTTGCCAAAATGTCTAGATTGATATTTGGATAAGGCACCACATCCTTTCTAGGTTTTTGTTGCTAGGGATATCCCTCGAAATATATATTTTGGGCATCAAGTACATTTTCCCTTCCCATGTTGTTATTCAATAAGTTGTTTGGAACCTTAAGTTGTGCTAACACTAGTAAATTTGGGTCATATTTCGACGACCCTTTCGACATAATTCCAATGTGATGTTTTCGAGATCACGACAAACATTGGCCCCTCCAAACGTCGTTTCTGGTACCATCTCGATTCCAACGAATGTTCTTCTATCTCACTTCCGAAGACAACGTATGGTTTACATGTTGTCTCTACTACGACGAAAAATGTCGTCGCAATAGAGGCGACTAGACATTTTTTAGACCTTAAATGACGATAGGAGACGTCATCGTCATTCTGATGCCAAAAAATATGCTTCGATGAATTTTCCATATCTATAACATTTTCTATCATCGAAAAAGTGTCAAAAGTCAGACGAATGGGACGTCGGAATACCGACGCACTGTGTGTGTGTGTGTGTGTGTGTGTGTGTGTTTTAAAGCATTGGTGCAAACGACGCGAGACACCTGACAAGTATGTATAAGACTATTAACTATCTTTATCCTATTAACTCTCCTCATCAATTAACTCGCATTTTTATTGTAATTTTAGCACATCTACACATTGTCATGGCCATCATGCATGTTTGGGAATTGAGTGACGGTAATGGTATTTCAAATTCTAAATAACTTGATCTTAGATTTCATGTTTTAGGCTTTTAATAGCCCTATTTTCAAACTTGAACCCAGATAATTACTTTCTCTAACCCATTACCGCATAGCCTACTTGAAATATGGATAAATTGATAATGGAAATTGGTAATTCGGTACCCTATGGTTTACCTAATATAAGGATGAATAGATAATGGAACTAGTCAGTGTTTCCCTGCAAGCCACCTGCCTTGCTTAAGGATCGTGTTGGTTTTTGGGATCTACATAATTCTTTCCAATTCCACCATCAATTTTAGGCTTCAGATATAATGTATACACATTCATGAGCAAATTGCTAATTAGGTTAAGACTTTAAAAGAGGGGGACAACTATAGCTACATAACAAGAGATGTGATGACCTATCCCAAGTCTAACCCATAGTTAAGCAACCTTTTCTTCACGGGGTTGCTCAATAAGTCTACAATGAGAATGTTCAAGGATCCCTTCTCTAACAAAATAAATGTACCTGGTCTAAATACTTACGTCCTCGTAGATTCTCTAATAGCATTGGTGCCTTGATTGAAATTTCAATACTCTTTACTCGATCAGATATATGGATTGAGCTTCCAATTCTGATCTCGTTCCCTTTGAATTATTCTCTGTAAATTAAAACCCAATGGAAAGGGGATTAAATAATTCCCTTTTTTCTAATATGTAAACATTTCAATTTATTCATACGATTTAAGAGCTCGAACTAGGGTCTTAATACCAATTGGCGTTAATATAAATAACAAGAAAGCTACCTCGGGTGCTTACCTTCCTCTCATGTGACTAATGATATAACTAAGGGCTAACAATTTTAGTGACAACTCAGAGGACCATAGGTCAACCCCAAAAGGTTCTCTAAGCCTGAGATCTTACCCTTCACCATGTAATCGACGAACATGATCGACGCTGAGGTTCTTGGTGCTAACTACATCAATGCTTGCATCCATGTGATTGAGGGTTGTGACCTCGTATAAAAAAAAGGTGCTTAGTTTATAGTTTTACCCTTGGCAGAATCAACAAGAGTGTTTTAACCTATTGTTGGGATGGACGGTTCACGTCCTATCACATATACAACATGCGGCCTCGATAACCGTTCTTCCAAATGTGATAAAATATGTAATGGACACGTAGAAAACCTCATTGACGGCATGGGTTCTTTTGCAATTTTGTCTCGCCTTTAAACTTCTTGCACTTCCAATCACGAAAACCTCTATTGACCGTTGATATTCTCTCGCCTTTGATCTAACGATTCCTGTTTAAATAATGCCTCTTGCCCATGCTTTGCTTCGATCCAACAAGTATTATGGATCTAACAGGATCTGATGGTGCTTATGCCTTAATTCTCATAGCCAACAACTTTACTATGATCCTTAATCAATGGTCTACCTTCCATCTGACTCTCGCTTCAACTGTCACAATTCCTTTTTCTAACTGCACACCTACAACTGAATGTGGGTCATTTATCACGAAATGGATCAATGATCAATCAACCAATTTCTCCAATGCAACTAAAACCACCTGTAACTTGACTGAGACCTGCAATTGCATAATTTATGCAGATACCTACCACTCAATTTATACAGACATTTCAGAGACTTTCAACACCCATTTCCACAAAGGTTTTAATAAATATATAATGAACAGATATTTCCTCAATAATATTCGAACCTGAGTATTTTTCCCCTTCTATATTGATTAGAATACCTATATCAATTACATGAGGTATTTTAATGACCTTTCACATTCACACACTCTCTTGCATGATTTCCTTGCTAATGGCCACTCTTCCCTAGCCTAAATTATTTTCTAATGCCCCCATATGCCCTTAGGCTTACAATCATTTATACAAAAGGCCATGAACTAGAATTAGTTCAGATCCAAAATATTATCAACCAACACTCCTAAATTAATCCCCTAAGATCTCTAGATCCACAAATCATTCAAAGATCTCTAATATCTCTCAACATCCTCATATCTATCTAACTCACTCAAAACTCTCGAAAACAACTCAAACAATTTGATTCAATTACATATTTTCCAATATCAACTCTATCATAAAATCTCTTATAGAATAAAACATAGGAAATTACAAATAATTTAAGCATAGGGAACCCACTCCCTTAGTAAACCAAACGATCCGCTAGGTCTAATCAAATGTACAAAAATTTGGGAGCAAGATGTTGATTTTTGTAAATATGGTCGGTCTTCATAATGTGAAAAGTGAAAAGTCGTGTTTGTTGGGGAGGCCAGTTTAGTATAAATAAGGAGCCAGTTTGCCTCATTTGCAACTCAAGTAATTCACATCTAAAATATTGTTCTATTATCTATTGCACTAGAAAAACCAGCATGGTATCAGAGAAGGACTGGGCTTGACTCCATCACTAGAGAGCCTAGGGAAATGAAAGGGAAATGGAAACCTATAGGAGGTTAACGTAGGAAAGTCTGGATTTGTTCGCACAATTGAAAGATTATGGAAGGGTGCCCAATGCTACATCCTTCAACTTAATAATGAAGGCAATGTAGTAGATGTGGGAAAGTGATGCAACCATCCAATTAATAGATCGGATTGTGAAACCCTTTGGGAAAAGAATGCCAGCCCAAGATAGGTGATGACCATGCAGAAGACATCGACTCCCACCACCAACTCTTTGTGCAGGGTCTCTATGTTTTCACATGCCAAGAGGAAAATCACTATCAAAAGAAAAGGTCGACCCTGTTTCCTCACTTATGAGATGGAAAAATCGTTGTGGTTCGAATCCAGTAGTGAGAATAATATCCAGAAATCATGGTGTTCGGAAGGCATGGTTCAACAAGAAACATGTGTGTGTCTTCATCTCCGGATCCACCAGAGCCTAATCACTCCAAGTTTGAGGTGTTGCTAAAGGGATAATCTTCTCATGTAGATGATAGTGGGAATTCCAAGGAATTGGCATCCTCCAGTACCCTCAAAGACCACTCACAACCTGTTTTTCTATGTGTGGGATGTTAAATCATGAATGTATCCATGATTTAATGACCTTGTGTATGGATCTATTGGCTATCTGCGACCCCAATTTCAGGTCGAACATTTTAGAACTAACAGTTGGTGAGAAACTATTTTTTGCAGGGGTGCCTCGTGTTGGGTCATAGCATGAGAAGCCTTCAACAAGCAACACAGACCTTGTATTATACAAGAGAAGTACATAATTGAAAGCTAAGGAAAGATATACATGGCCAAATCAGGACACAAAACTTGAGGTTTTCCATTCTATAGAGGTTGTTGAGACGATAAAGGAGCATATGTCTCTTGTTCTGGGAAATTGCAATGCAGTGTCAGACTTAAACATTGTTGCTGAAATTAACAAGTTGCAAGTGGGGCAATTCTATGAAGCATTCATTATGTATGGATACTTCCTCAGAAGGGTTGAAAAACACTCCCAACTTGAGCGCTAAGCAGTCAACTTGTATTTCATTACCTGACTGAAGCGGAGGTGGTGTTCTTCACCAGGAAGCTGAAGGATACCACTCACAAAAACAATAATCTCCCTTGGTACTCCAAAGGATTGGCTATCAATGGTGGAAATGTAATGCTTACATTCATGGAATGGGAGGTTGTCAAGCGTGAGAGAAACATTATGGGTGCCTTCTATCTTCTAGCCTTCGAAGATCATTGCAGAGGAAGATACATACAAAGTAGCCAAGCTGGGCATGTTGTTTTCAAACATGTTATAGTAATGATCAACAAATGCATTGGCCACCTCATCTAAATGTTGCTCCATATTGTTGGACGAAATTGTACTGGCCATCTCATCACCCTCCAAATCCATGGTACCTCTGATTGTATAAGGTCGAATATAAATGTCCTATTATATGAGGATGATGGTGTGGAGATTATAAATGACGTGATTCCAGTTTACCCACATTCATCATTTTTGTTGGAATGGTGGTTCTCCTTGACTTTATTCTCATTTAGAGTGGAGATCCTTCAAAGACATAGGGAACAAAAGCATGGTTGGTGTGGCAACAGTCGTTTTGGACCAAGGTTCTCCTAGAAAGAGGGAGTGGACTATGAGGAGACATATACTCCAGTCTCTAGGGGCAACAAATCTCATTGATCAATGTAAAAGGGAATTGACCTCTGAGTTCGAGATGAAGGATATTGGCTTAATTCATTTATATTTGGGATTAGAAGTATGGTAGAAGCCAGGAGAAATCTCCCTAGGTCAAGGGAAGTATGTTGTAAAGATCCTTCAGAAGCTTGGCATGATGGATTGCAAATCCATGGCAATTCCCATGGTGATAAATCTGAAGAGGTTGAGAGACTTTGATTCTGACATGGTAGACCCCTCCACGTACCAGAAGTTGATTGGCTCATTGATGTATTTGGTTAATACTGGGTTGGACATTTGCTATGATGTTAACATGTTGAGCCTGTTCCACGTGGAACCATTACATGAGCATTGGATAGCAACAAAACACATTTTGAGATATTTGCATGGAACACTAAATTATGGTTTAAGATATGTCTGAAATAGTGATGTATAGTTGTAGGGAGATATGGATTCCAATTGGGCAGGGAGTGCAAGTGACAGAAAGAGTACTTCTGGTGTATGTTTTAGTTTGGGATTTGTTATGATATCTTGGGCTAGCAGGAAACACAAGTCTGTCGCACTCAACATTGCAGAGGCATAGTATATTGCAACTTGTGATGCTTATATGGAAATGATATGGCTCCGTAAGTTGGTTTCTGGACTATTTGACCAGGCGTTGGACTTGGCCATGATATAATGTGATAATCAGAGTTGTCTGAAGCTTTCAAAGAACCCTGTGTTCCATGAAAAGTCAAAGCACATTGAGATCAAGTACAACTACATATGTGATAAAGTCCAGAAGGGAGAAGTGAAGCTCTAGTACATCTCCATCAATGAGTAGATAACATATATTCAGACGAAGCCCTTGTCCAAAGGGAAGTTTTTATACTTCAGGGATAAGTTGGGGCTTGTGGATACTACTCCCTTGGTTGAGAGGGAGTTATGATATTCTTACATTGTGGATAGTTAGTATGTTGTTGGACTGACATTATCCCTGTGGAGAATGGTCCAGGTTGGATAGATTGTTGATGTATCACAAACTGACTTTTTTTGCAGAAAATGATCAAGGACTGACATTCTCCTGTGGTACAGATGGTGACCTGATCAAGATGAATGGTCCGCCCCCTATGGCACGAATGGTGACCTAATTAGGGAAGTTGGTACAAGACTGACATTTTCTCTATGGCACATGTAGTGATCTGATTAGAAGAATGGTCCCTGCAGCCCATGGCGTGGATTTCAACATCTGGAAAGACTGACATTATTTTATTTTTGTGGCACAAATGGAGACCTGATTAGGAAGAATGGTCCTTGTAGTCATGAAACACTTTGTTGAGTGCATGACAATTGCAGGATACTCAATTCAATGAGTAGGTTTCAGTACCTGAATTATTCAACATCATGCATGACTACTCAGATGGAGTATGGCCAGAAAAATTGATGTCATATAAATGATATGGCATGTGTCAAGATACTGACCAGGTTCTGGCAGGTTGTTGATGTTGATGATGATTTGATACAACCTTTCTATGACATAAGAATTGCCAATGAAGATATGATGGCCATGTATGTCTTCCCTCGCTAAGAGGGAGTGTTGACATTTGCAACATCAAGTAGACATTCTCAGAAGAAGTGCCAATAAGACAAGTCAAATTTGTCATTATGAATACCTCCCTGGTTAAGAGGGAGTGCTGAATTTTGTAACTATGGTCAGTCTTCATAATGTGAAAAGTGAAAATTTGTGTTTGTTGGGGAGGCCAGTTTAGAATAAATAAGGAGCCAATTTGGCTCATTTGCAACTCAAGTAATTCGCATCTAAAATATCTTGCTATTATCTATTGCACTAAAAAAATCAACGCAAGATGCTTCTGCATCAATATGAGACACACATAACATAAGTAATGGGACTAGCGTTCATTGAATAAGAGAGTAGAAACAAAGACAGATAAGAGGGGTAAGGGCAAAGTGAGATTCCAACATTGTTGTTCTTGCAAATCAGGACAACCAATTTGATTCTTAAAATATCATTATAAAAGGGTAATTTTTGTACTAAACATGATCGTTGAATGGTACATGTTTAAAAAAAATGTGCTATGAAGGGCAATGTAAAAACCTAAAATTTCAAAAATAAATTATATGGTGGGTAAGAGTGAAGTGCAATTCCAACATTGCCCATGTCCCTAACATTTATGATTAAGGTCAATTCAAGAGGATTTGGACTAGAACCATCTTGATTTTTTTCATGAAGGAAGGACATTATAAACGTTACCCTAGTCTACTGAATTTTTCCAAGAACTAATTGCATTAAGAAAGTATTGGTTTTCCTCAAATTATTGGTCTATCTCCTCATCTAATAAAACTTCACCAACAGATTCATGGATAAAGCTACAGTTGGAGTTCAACCCCAAGATCGCAAACCTCGTCCTCCATTATATTTTTTAAGCACTTCGAAATGGAATTTTTTCCTTTTTGAGAAACTTTATTTCCATAAGGAAAGTTTTGCAAATCCCATTCTCCATTATATTTTCTAAGCACTTCCAAATGGAATTTTTTCCTTTTTTCAAAGCTTTATTTCCACAAGTAAAGTTTCATAGATGTCACTTTGAAATACTCCATCACTTGCACAAGGCACCAATTCCCACTAGTTATGTTAATGCTTCAATAGAAGCCTTCAATGCTAACTTTGACTACACTTTGTGAGTTCCTAATAAGTTATGAAATTATCGATTACATTTGCAACCCATAGATATAGGAAAATGTTGGTGGTGAAACATTTATTACTCCCAAAACTAAGATTGGTTTTATTTATAGATGAATCTCCAACAATTTTAAGTATAAGTGTACTTTTCTTGCAAGAATGATACATATGGGTAAAAGATTAAAAAAATAGCCATGTTTAAAACAACGGGAAAATAATTGATTGGAAACGAGTTGAAATAGGATAAATCAATAACTATTTTGTTGTTTGGAAAGCATTAAACTAATACATATGTTATAGAAAGACTATCAATAAGCATTCCATGGTAAAATACTACCTTAAACCAATATGCATCTAAACCTAGACATGATTCATTTGTATTACACACTCTATACATTGAAACTAAATTTGGTTTTTCCATAAAAACAAAGCAAAGAACTCATAATAGCAATAAGCAAAAGATTATTAGTTTTCTCTTTGATAAATAGTTAATGAATTGCAAAGCATACCTTCGAAATAGGCAATACCAACTAGGTTGGTAAAGTGGTATTCATTGTACATTAATTGAAGGTGTGTTTACAATCAAGCTAGTAGAAAATTATTGGAATAATGTTCAAAACTTATGTTTATGTTTTCAAAATTCCAAAACAAATATAACACATTTCAATATCACTCTTAAAAATAAAAATGATATCAAGCAACAAGTAACAAAAGCTCACTCCTCTTTAGAATCTAAATAAATTGTGCTTTTTCCTCGTTGTTTGTTGTCCATGATAGTTGTTTTTAATTTTTTGTACTTCTACATGCATCTCTTGTGTTTTCTAAAGCTACACGAATTTACCGTTTTTGTGTATCGTGTTTTAATGATGGATCACCAAAAATCCTTGAAGTCTTAGTTTCTTCAAGCATCCTTGAGGATCCCAAATAGATAGGATAGATCGTAAGCATGAATGAATGCTTCTTTAATATCTTGAACTTAAGGGGCTTCATTTAGTAACCTCTAAGATATTAGGTTAGTAAATCAAAGAGTCTATTAATGCACATCAAGCTAGCTAGTTTATGAAGGTTAAATTGTTATCCCAATGTAAGAAAACAAAGTGTCAATATTGTTCTTAGAAGTTCAAAGGAACAAAATAACTAAGTTGAACCAAATACCACCACAACAACAATTAGTGCATGATTGAGAAAAAAAATATGCACAAAATCACCTTCACCTTATTCTTATCCAAGTGGTCACATTAATGATCCTTTGCACACTACTCAACTGTGACCACCATATAAATGTGTTAAAGCACTTAAATTTTCTCGAAAATAAAGTGCTAAAAAAGTTCAATATCAATTCAAATGACCTAACCATAAATGAGGAGAAGGATCCAAGAAGAAAAGTTTTTCCATGAGATGGAATTGATGATGTAAAGGTCACTAATCTTCAATATGGTCACGCACAAGGCTTAATCTTGAAAAGAATGCCACATTAATGTAATGTGCTTCAGAAAATGAACCATCATTCAACCAATAGGTAAAGAAGCGAGATACTTTTCACAATATACCAACCTCACATATCGATTTCAAGTTCTTAGGTGAAACATCTTGGATAGAATAACATTGAATTATGTAGGATCCAATGATCCTTTTCTAAACTACTTACCTTGTAGCATAAATTTTATAACAACAATAAGATATCCTTGACCAATCAAAATGCCTGTGTGGCCTTAGCAAGCTTAGAGCACATAGAATAGATTCCAATTTAGATAATCTCAAAATCTTGTGTTTTCACGTATACCAATTGAATGATTTTATTTCTCCAATGTAAAGAATATTAGTGCCTTTAACTATTGGGTTGTGGAGTCTCAAAATTAAATATCTAGGTGAACTACTTCCGTGGGAGTGTAATCCTTTTTACTTCGCAAGGCAAGCTAAGCTAGCTAGGAAAAACCCTAGGAGGGTGTAAACCCTTTTACTCCTCCTAGTATTTCCTTGTGCAATAAAGTATTTAAAGACAATTACAAAGGAATTAGTGGGGTTGTATGCACTTATCCTCCCCAAAATATTAAGCATATTAACCTTGAAACCAAGAAAAGAAGCAATAGAAACAAAGATTCCTTACCTAGTCCAAGCATTAACAAGATAAACCTCTTTTTAACCAAGAAAATCCACGATGAAGCAAGAAATAGTCCTCCACTAGATATAGCGCATCATCCATCCATCCAAGAGACAAAGTAAAACCATTACAAGAGAGTAGCAACCAAGAGACAATGAGAAATTCCCAAATAGGGCACAATTTTCAGCCAAGTATCCTTCTCCACAAGGGAGAGCTATGTTCCAAATGAAATAGAGTTCATCTCTATTTATACAAAATGTTCTCAAGTATGTTTTTCAACTTAGCAAGGGTAAAACATAAGATAAGGGGTCAACATCCCTTATCTTACCCCTTTCATCAAATATTAATATTTAATTTTCAGTTTTAACATAATAGAAACTCTAAAAAGGAGATGATGTGCCCCTTTAGGGGATGTTTTGACCACTTGAGCAAGTCGTTGGAGAGGAAAATGGAGGTAGTTGGGGCTCCTTGAGCCTTCTCATCATATGCTAGGTTCAATCCATGTCTCCTATGGTCAAAATATTCCAAGTGTCAATGTGCAATGGCTCCATCACCACCAAACCCCCTCAAGCATGACGTCAACCCTCAAAAGATGATGTTTTGACTCTCCTAGGAAAGTCGTTAGGGTACTAGGGGGTGGATAAAATCCTTCATGATGCCAAGTAAGCCTTCAATTTTGTATCTCTGTGATCCAATGTACATGCCTACAACATCCAACCTGTGGGCTCCTTGCCCCATGGAATCCCAAGCTAGGATTTTTCTCCCAAAACTAGCCACCAAGAAAGGTCATGCAAATCAAAAGGGTACGCCCTCCAAAGATCTCAATTCAAAGATATCATGACAAGTGTAAGCCAAATATAATAAGAAAGGCACCTAAACATGTGCATCAAAACTACCTCATCAAATTAAACAAATGCTCAAAAAATCTATACAATTGACTAGGTTTAAGTATGGGAGGGGTAGACCAAAACCATCAAGTAGGGGATGCTCCCAAGGATGGCCTCATAGTGGATGATGGGGTGGAAGGGTTTTAGAATTCATAGGCCGATGAGTTTCATGACATACAAGGGCTTGCATTATCTTATTTATGGGTGCCTTTATGGAGGGTGTGTGGCACCTTCATTTGTGATGCACTTTTTCCAAGCCCATCTTCTTGACATTCTTTATTTGTTTCATGTTTTAAGGAACGAGTTGAAGGCCACTATCCTGGATTGGTGTCCAGATTACAACAATGCCATTCACAAATACCTGGTGAAAATGAGAAGGTTGGCTCTTGATGAGACCCCCTTTCTCTCAATTTTGTAACTGAGAGCCACTACCCTAGCTTGGTGACCAGATGATGGTAATGTCATATCGCTAAATACCCATGATCATGATAGGTCAACTCCTGATGAGACCTCCCATCCTCCAACTAACCCCTTAAGCATTCACTATCATTTATTCTTGTGCGGTTCCCCCAGTTCTTATAAAGAAGTGTTTCATTGCTTTCTCAGGGATCCCTGGGTGAAGCATCTGGAAGGTCTATATCTAGGCTTTTATCTTTTTATCCAACAACAATCCCTTAGGGCCTTTAGCCTCTTCTTCCCATGAAATGAGGTACATGCCCTTCTTGGGTCACTAAAGTCAAATGGCCTAGAAGAAGACAATATGATGGGAGTGTAATGAGTAGAAAGTAGTAAATATGGTCGGGAACAGTACAATAACCCCTCAAGGGACCCCCAGTTGAAAACCTTCCCCAAAGGTTGGTTACTTACTAGGAAATCTATGATGCTCACTAAGGTGAAACAGGGTCAAAAGCATAATGTCCAATCAGGAATTCTATAATCAAAGTATCTCAAATACAACATCTTTAAATGCCTTAAATATTAGGGTGATTACCTGCCACAATACCTGACTTGTACCACATGGAGCAAGACCCATCTTCCTTCTAGAAGCTAGTTGGTGTGGTGGATGCACTGACAATGGACCAGAATGTCGTGATAGAGCAGGCTTCTGTATGTGCAAGTGGACACTGCTAGTCATGTGATCTCTCGGAACTCCATATCTGCAACTTGAGGGTCTCGAGACATGATCTCCTTAGTTACCCACAAAATGGCAACTCAAACCCATTTTCTTGATGGTTACCCCTTTCCTCCAATACTTATTCACTTCTGAAATCATGGAACAAATTATCATTAAGATCTTCAAAAGGATCACAAATCACCATGTTCTCTTCCTGATGTGCAGGAGGAAATGAGGCTTGGACGTCTTCATCAAATGGAAGGGAAAATATGAGTACTTCATCTTCATCAAATGCCTCGTCTGGATCTTTAACATGAGAAAAATTATCGGGATCTTCTTGATAACTTTCTTCATATGTATGTTCTTCTAGCACTTATTCATCTTCAAGGGCTAGTTCTTTGGCAGGAAATAACTCTTTTATACGATTCATCATTTGCTCAGCAACTTTATTAGCATCATTTTCCTTTTCCATTTGTAGAAGTGTCCTTTTTGGGGCATAACAAGTTATGGATGAGGGTTCATCCCATGGTGCCATATTTCCATTGACTGAAAAGACACCTCAATGTAGTCACCAGATGAGATCAAGGCTCATCAAAGGATGGAAAGGGATAAGGTGGGTTCCTGGAAGGTGGAATCACTAGATGACCTTCAAGAAGATCCCATCAAGGGTGGAAAGGGAACATTGTTTGGGTGGAGTCGCCAGGAAATCTAGGGAAAGGGTTTGGGATAGCTTGCCAAAGTGTCGTTAGGGTTTGGAAGAGGATTCAAAATCCTCCCCTGCAACAACACAAAAATGTTATCACACAATTTGTAGGTTGGTAAAATCCCGACCCAACCACCAAATGGTGACAACTAAGAGAGTTCCTAGCCATTGTCACCTTAGGAAGGTGTTCCCATCATTTTATAGATGATATAATCACCTCAAGGGGGGGATCCTAGTGACCCTAGGGGGAAATGAAATGGAAAGTGAGATGTATGAATGGAATCCCCTATAGGTCAAGTTACTAGATGGAAGAAGGCTTGAGAACGAGTCATGGGAGAGGTTTAAGGTTGGCAAGCCCTTGGGTACCTACTCAGAGTGTTTGTACCTGCTTGAGACACAATAAAAAACAATTGTACATAGTATATGTTAGGTGGACTAGAAAGTTAATCTTGTTGTCCCTAATTGCAGTAGTAAACGAAAATATATATTATCAAGAGAAATATCTAGTTACTATAGAATTAACCATCAAAATTGTCAAATAATTATTGGACAATGAAGCACCAAACCAATAGATAACTTTCCAATATTCAAGTACAAACTTTGACGGTAAAAGAGGGACGCTATATAGTCTTTTCAGAGAATTATTGTATCAGCCTTATGGCTGTATCAAAAAATTGCTACAGAAGCAAGATTCAACCACCAAAAATCACAAGTAAAGAACCCAAAAGATGCACAATGATTAGTAGATTATTATGGCAGCTTCGTAACAATTTTTAATGGATGAATAATGAGTAATAGAAATAAGATAAATGAGTTTGCTACAACCCTAATGGTTGTAGCATAAATTTTATAACAACAATAATATATCCTTGACCAATTAAAATGCCCTTGTGTCCTTAGCAAGCTTAGAGCACATATAATAGATTCCAATTTAGACAATCTCAAAATCTCGTGTTTTCACGTATACCAATTGAATGATTTTATTTCTCCGATGCAAAGAAGATTGGTGCCTTTAACTATTGGGTTGTGGAGTCTCAAAATTAAATATCTAGGTGAACTAATTCCTTGGGAGTGTAATCCTTTTTACTCTGCAAGGCAAGCTAAACTAGCTAGGAAAAACCCTAGGAGGGTGTAAACCCTTTTACTCCTCCTAGTATTTCCTTATGCAATAAAGTATTTCAAGACAATTACAAAGCACTTAGTGGGGTTGTATGCACTTATACTCCCAAAAATCTCAATTATATTAACCTTGAAACCAAGAAAAGAAAAAATAGCAACAAAGATTCCTTACCTAGTCCAAGCATTAACAAGATAAACCTCTTTTTAACCAAGCAAATCCACCATAAAGCAAGAAATTATCCTGCACTAGAGACAATGCATCATCCATCCATCCAATATCCAAAGTAAAACCATTACAAGAGAGTGTAAACCAAGAGACAATGAGAAATTCCCAAATAGGGTGCAATTTTCAGCCAAGTATCCTTCTCCACAAGGGATAGCTATGTTCCAAATGAAATAGAGTTCATCTCTATTTATAGAAAATGTTCTCAATTATGTTTGTCCACTTAGCAAGGGTAAAACATAATATAAGGGTTCAACAACCCTTATATTACCCCTTGCATCGAACAATAATATTTAAATTTCATTTTAACAGAATAGAAACCCTAAAAATGAGATGACATCACCCCTTTAGGGAACATTTTGACCACTTGAGCAAGTCGTTGGAGAGGAAAATGGAGGTCATTGGGTATCATTGAGCCTCCACATCATACGCTAGGGTCAATACATGTTTCCTCCGGTCAAAATATGCCAAGTGTCAATGTGCAATGGCTCCATCACCACCAAACTCCCTCAAGTATGACGTCAACCCTCAAAAGAAGACGTTTTGACTCTCCTAGGAAAGTCGTGACTCATTAGGGTACTAAGGGGTGGATAAGATCCTCCATGATGCCAAGTAAGCCTCCAAAGTCATATCTCTATGATCCGGTGTGTGGGCCTAAAACATCTAACCTATGGGCTCCTTGCCCCATGGAAGCCCAAGCTAGGCTTGTTCCCCCAAAATTGGCCACCAAGCAAGTCCTGCAAATCAAAAGGGTACGCCCTCTAAAAATATCAAGTCAAAGATATCGTGACAAGTGTAAACCATGTCTAATAAGCAAGGCACCTAAACATGTGCATCAAAACTACCTCATCAAATTAAACAAATGCTCAAAAACCCTATACAATTGACCAAGTTTAAGTATGGGAGGGGTGTAATAAAGGTCCTATTGGGTAGACCAAAACCCTCAAGTACGGGATGCTCCCAAGGATGTCCTTTCGAGGTTATGTAGTGGATGATGAGGTGGAATGGGTTTAGACTTCATAGGTCAATGAGTTTCATGACATACAAGGGTTCTGATTATCTCATTTATGGGTGCCTTTGTAGAGAGTGTGTGGCACCTTCGTTCACGATGCACTTTTTCCAAAACCATATTATTGTCATTCTTTATTTCTCTAATGTTTTAAGGAACGAGTTGAAGGCCATTGTCCTGGCTTAGTGTCTAGATAACAACAATGTCATTCACAAATAACTAGAGGAAATGAGAAGGATAGCTCGTGATGAGACCCCCTTTCTCTCAGTTGTGTAAATAAGAGCCACTACCTTGGCTTGGTGACGAGATGATGGTAATTTCATACTATTAAATACCCATGATCATGATAGGCCGACTCATGATGAGACCTCCCACCCTCCAACTAACCCCTTAAGCATTCACTATCATGTATTCTTGTGTGGGTCCCCCATTTCATCTTATAGAGAAGTATTTCATTTATCTCTCGGGGATCCCTAGGCGAAGCATCTGGAAGGTCTATATCTAGGATTTTATCTTTTTATCCAACAACAATCCCTCTAGGCCTTCAGCCCCTTCTTCCCATGAGATGAGGTAAATTCCCTTCTTGGGTCACTAAAGTCAAATGTCCTAGAAGAAGACAATATGATGGGAGTGTAATCAACAAAAAGTGGTAAATATGGTCGGGAACAATAGGATAACCCCTCAAGGGACCCCAGTTTCAAACCTTCTCCAAAGGTTGGTCACTTACTAGGAAATCTATGACACTCACCAAGGTGAAACAAGGTCAAAAGCATAATCTCCAAGCAAACATTCTATAATCAAAGTAGCTAAAATACAACATGTTTAAATGCCTTAAATATTAGGGTGATTACCTACCACAATAATTTACTCGTATCGCATGGAGAAAGACCCATCTTCCTTCTAGAAGCTATCTAGTGTGGTGGATGCACTAACAATGGACCATAATGTGGTTATAGAGTGGGCTTTCGTATGTGCTAGTGGACACTACTAGTTATGTGGTCTCTCGACACTCCATATCTGCAACCCAAGGGCCTCAAGACATTATCTCCTTAGTTATCCACAAAATGGGGATAACATGTTTGATATACTACAATCAATCATCAATGGTTAGACAACCCCAACAACTCCACCAACAAATGCGGCCGGGAAGAAGCCTGGTGAACATAATTCAAAATGATCCATGAATGTTATATTGAGTGGTCTATTAAAATAAAAAAAATTCAAGGTGATGCATTGTAAATTGACAAAATATATTTGGAACAAACTTGAAAACATCTATAAAGGTGATGACAAGGTGAAGATTAAGGCAAAGCTCCAAACTGATAGAATAAAGTTCTAGAGTTTGAAAAAGGAAGACAAAGAAAATGTTGTAGCCTATTTTCTTCTACTGGATGAAATTGTCAACACCATTAGAGGACTTGGTGAGGAGTTTGAAGAATCAATGATTGTGTAAAAGGTTCTCAGGTCTCTCCACTTAAGATTTTATGCCAAGGTTTGTGCCATTGAGGAAATGAAGGATCTAGAGAAATTAACGATGGATGAGTTGCATGAGATTCTCTCTGCATATAAGATGAGGACAGAAAAATAAAATCCAACACGAAAAGAAGCAACTTTCAAAGTATCAAAGAAGACAAAATGACACAATTTTTTTGATTGTTCCAGCCATGAATCAAATATAGAAGAAGCGCAATTTGTGAGAAAGCTAAAAAGAGGATCTTGCAAACACATAAGTATTTACCCTTCATATGTTTTAATTGTGGTAAAGTAGGGAATTTTGTTGCTAAATGTCCATATGAAAAAAGGGAAGACAATGATTATGAGGATAATAATGTCAAATAAGAACATAACAATAGAAGCAAATCTTATAGACACAAAAGAGGAAAATATATTAAGAAGAAGATTTTTTACTTTAGAGATGATAGTAGCTCATTTGAAGAAAGTGATGTATATGTTTTTGATATTGAAAAAGAAGAATTCCTCTTCATGGCCATGGATACAAAGTCTACCGATAAAAAAAGTGAAGACAATAAGAAAGAAAAAAGAAAAGAAGAAGGAGAATACATTGATGGGGAAGTGAATCTTTAAACATAACTCATTGGTGCCGTAGAAGAAATAGTCAGAATTAGGAAAAAGAATAGAAAGCAAAAAGATAAATTAAAAAAAATATGAAGAGGAGGAACACGATCTTGAAGAAACAGAGAAGATAGTTATCATCTTGACGACTCAACTAGAAGAGACAAAAATGATAGAAGAAGTGGTGAGAAGCCATCTAAAAGAAAAGGAAGAAAATTGCAAGAAGCTAGAAGCTGAAACAATTTCCTCAAGAAAGGAACTAGAGAAAACAACTTATCAATCGAACAAAATCTTGAGGTTTGGAAAGAGTACTAAAATATTAGATAATATTGTTAGTTTCCAAAGCTCACCATTCATCAAGATAGGTCTTGGATACAACGAAAAACAAAAGAACCACAAGGGAGATGCAAGCACTAAGGTCACAAAGCCATCAGAAAAGGAAAATAATGAAAAATCTAAATTCTATGCCAATATTTTCAAAGGATACATCAACAATGAAAGCAACATCAGGAAAGGAAATGATGACTAGTATAAATCTGATTGTTCCCACAAGAATGAGTTCAGAAGAGTTGTTCCATCAAGAAGACCTTTTACAAACCGATACCAAAATCTCTTTCTTGGCTATTGTTTTTCTTGCGATAAATGTGTTCATAAAGAAATGGATTGTAAATATTATGCAGGAAGTGATTATGTGAGAGATATAAACAAAGGTTCTTATAAAACTACACAGAATTATTATGTGAGAAACAAAACTAGAAGTTCTCATGGGTTTGATGAAAGAGACTACAATTCATTTACTCCCCTACTTGATTATAATGTTGAATGTTATAAGTGCAATAAATATGGGAACATAGCACATGACTATAGAAGCAGGATAATAAAAAAGGAAGAAGATGTGCTTGCCAAACATAAAGAAGAATACACAAAGGTGTGGAAAAGGAAGCAAGAAGAACATAAGAGGAAGAAGGCAGACTTGCACTTTATGCTCAAAATGAAGGGAACCAATGCTACATTGACAATGGATGTTCAAAGCACATGATAGGGGACTTGATCCAGGTGGAAATTGGTGGTCTCCCACCTATTCCACTAACTCAAATTTTAGTTTCCATCTTGGCAGCTTTTCTACAGTTTTTTGGGACCCAAACTTTCGGGGTCGTTTTGAGGCCCTAAACGACATTTTTTTACTTGGAAGCACCCAATAGATCCCTTTTGGGGTCCATTGGTCCATTCAAAATGTGTACTCCTCGGCTAGACCTTTTTGACGGGGTACCGAGCACCCCAAATGGAGATCGCATGCAAAAGTTGTGCCCTCGGGAAGTTGACGTATCAACTACCCCCATCGGGGCCCACAAGCCTTTTGGCGTTTCATCTTCCAGGGTTAGTGTTTTGGATGTTTAGGGTTTCAACATTTATGCTTTATGTCAAAAAATCCTTTGGGGCCTCATTGTAATCAACTTATTACGAATGAGAGCAGTCGACACATCTCTCTTCATAGATAAGCTACCACCATTCTACATAGCTTGTGTGCTTTGCATTTTACAGTCTTTTGTATTCCAGACAATCATTAATAGAATCTAAGTTTTACTGTATTACTATGTTCCTTGCAATATCTCTATGTATCTCTTTTTAAAATCTTGTTATATTTATTCCTTCATGTCGTTCTCAAAATAATCCATATCAGTGGTATCAAAGTAGCTTGCTCCTTGTCGTTCTTAGTGCATGTACCCGACGAGGCCAGGGTATAGAGAGTTGGGTCTCGAGCTCGTTTCTCTTGAAGAAAGCCACTCTTGCCCACCCAAGAAACCTCCCATGGTGGAAGAAAAGAGGGACGACATAGCAGGATATCCTTTCAAACTGTTGCTTGAGGAAGCCCTTGCGTGCAGAGGAACGAGATGATGGATAATTTTGCCAAGATCCTTCGATGGCTGCAGACAACAATGGAGGAACCTTCAACCAACAGTCACCTCAGAGGTGTGACACCCTTTACAGTACAAGTTAACTTTGATATTCCTTTGTTTGAATACCAAATAGACGCTAATGCTTTAGAAAAAAAGGTTAATTCTGCTAAAGGATTATTTCTTTGTCCAAAAGTTTTCCAACAGTGAAAAAATCACCTTCACGCTCCTTAAGGCCCTTCCCCATGTCAAATATTGGTGGGAGACTTATTGTGAGAAAAATGTCGAGGATGAGTTTGCAATTTTTTATCAAGGACCCACTTGGGAAGCTTTTTTTGATGCCTTCAAGGAACAATATTACCCTATTGGAAACTATGACGACTAGTACATGAGATGGACCACACTACAACAAAGAAAGGGGCCAAACAATGTTGGAGTTCACAAATACCTTCCATACCTTGCGCACCAAGATGGGTATCAAAGAATCTGAGCGTCATCTTGTTCTAAAATACTATGGGGATCTACACAGGTACATCCAAACCAAAATGGAGTTCCTGGACATCTCTTCATTGGGATTTGCTTATCGATATGTCGTCAAAATTGAGTAGAAATTTAAGCAACAGAACAAGTGGGAGGTCAGGTCTGTAAATCTACAAAAACCAAAGTAAGGTAAGGGTGACACTAACTCTTAGGGAAAGGGACAAAGCAAAGATGACCAATTCCATGAAAACCAATCCAAGCCACTAGTAAAGAATGGTAGTGGGAAGTCGAAGAAGGACACTAGGAAGTGGTGCGAGTTCCACAAAATCCCTTGGAACAATACTGATGAATGTTGCTCTAAACAATCACTGTTGGCTAAGACGAAAGCCTCAAGGTCATATGTTGACCTGGAATTTGATTCATATCTAGAAAAGGGAAAACTGACCATTGACATAGAACCCAATGTCACCATTGCTACCACAAAAGTCTTTCCAGAGGAACTAGAGGATCTCGAAGAAGGGGATCAATGCCTCTTCCACTCATAGATGTGGGTGAATGCGACCCCACTCCATTTCATTGTTGAAAATGGTATCTAGAATAACCTAATATCAACAAAGGTATTCAAGAGGATGAACTTGACAACGACACCACATCCTCATCCATGCATCATCGGTTCACTCAGCCAAGGACGAGACATCCGCGTTAGCCAGCAATGTCGTTTGCACTACGAAATCAAACTCTTCAAAGATAAAGTATTGTGTGATGTTTCCCCTATTGAAGTTTGTGATTTTTTGTTAGGACAACCATATATGTGGAAGTGTCATGCTTTTTATGAATCTAGGCCCCGTAGTGTCATTATTACTTTGGGAGATCAAATCTACAAGGTATCAGAGGCAGTCCCAACTACTATGGTCTCTTTGATATCTGTGAAGCAGTGCAGAAAGGTGGTCTCTCATATTGAGAGATTTTTCCTCTTTATGGTTCAATCAAAAGGTGAACGAAAGTTCATCGCAATTGTGAAAACCTCTGTGCGAGGTCTCTCTGCACAACATCAATAGGTGGACAAGATAGTAGAAGAGCACAAAGACATATTTCCCTCGCCTACTAGGGTTCCTATGCACTGTTAGGTAAATCAATCAATTGATTTGATACCCTATGCTCTGTTGGTCACTATAATTGCTTAATTAATTGTAAACAACCAGCGAAACATAAATTATCAACCCAGGGAAGTCTTTTGTTTCAAAGATAGCCACGCACAGTATATGCTCAATTCCAAAAGCAACTTAGTGTTGTAGTAAAGAAATCTATACTAATTATACTTGCTTGAATGAACTGAAGCTCTGAATTAAATCACAGGAAAGTAACCTCCCTATTGCACTTCCTTAAGGATCAATCTAAGAATCCTGGATTACATTAAAATAATACTTGCAATGGGAAAGAACAACTATTCTGCAATTAGAGAACAAGACCCTTACTCTCAAACAGAGACTTCAGCATTAACACTCTTTTCATGAAAACAATAATGCAGAAAACAATTAACTCTATCTAACAGAAAACAAAGCACTTAGTTCCTTTCTGTCTAAGCAGGAGCC
>SNQJ01S0005456.1:80591-132629 GCA_010110895.2 Picea sitchensis | reverse complement strand
TAAGCATATAGTAATGAGAAAGGACGTTGTATACCTTGGAATGATCAGATGAAGTGATATTATGAGTCTAAATACAAGTGATGAAGGGTATAATAATGGCAAGAAGTATGGGAAAAAAGGTACAATATGTGGTCCTAACATGCTCCTATGCCTAATGGCCCTGTATACAAGCGTTATGTTATGGATAATGAAGAAATCAAATGCCAAATCTAAGAGCTAATTTTGAATGGCCACATTAGACCAAGCTCCTCACCTTGCAGGAGCTCAATTGTTCTGGTACAGAAGAACGCCGAGACATGAAAACTTTGTATTTACTACAGATCCCATAACAAGATAACAGTCAAGAACCGATACCCAATCCCCCAAATTGATGATCTTCTCGATCAGCTTAAGGGAGCCAAGTTTTTCAGTAAGATTGATCTGAAGTTCGACTACCACCAGGGGTTGATCGAGCAAACTGATGTATGGAAAACAACCTTCAATTATAAAAAAGGTCCCTTCAAGTGGTTGGTCATGCCTTTCGGCTTGACTAATGCCCTGACCACATTCATGTGGATGATGGATGACATATTGCAGCCATTCAGAAAATCCTTTGTGGTCGTATATCTATATGGCATCCTCATCTTCAAAAAAAATCGGGAGGAACATTTGTATCATATTCAATAGGTCTTGGGCACCCTGCGACAACACAAGTTATATGCCAATTTGGAGAAGTGTTCCTTTAGCATGCAGAGAATCTAGTATTTGGGATACATCATGGATGAGTAGGGTGTGCATGTGGATCCAACCAAGATCCAAATCATCTGCAATTGGTTGGCCCTGAAGACAATGCTTGAGCTCCGTAGCTTCTTGGGCCTTGGTATCACTTCTTGGGCAGCTTGTTGGGGTTCTCTCATATCGCTTGGGCCCTAAGCTAGGTGACCAAGGGTGGAGAAAAGACCAAGTTTGTGTGGGATGTGTCCCAACAAAAATCATTCGAGGATTTGAAATTTCATCTTTGCTCAGCACCAGTCCTTATTTTTCCATACCCGCAACAACCATTTGAGATTGAGACAGATGCTTTAGATTATGCTATCGGTTCAGTCCTCACTCAACATGGGCATATGGTATTCTATCACAATGAAACACTCTCTGATGTTGTTCACATATACCCCACCTAAGACAAACATATGTACTCCATTGTGTAGGCATGTCGACAGTGAAAGCATTACATTCTCAGGAAGCAAACAATCATCCACAATGATCATAGGCCTCTGCAATTCATGCAGACACACAAAAAGTTACAGAATGACCACCATCAGAAGTGGTCCACATACCTGCATCAATTTCACTTGAACATCAATTACAAGAAGCGAAAAACCAACCATGTTGCAGATTGCCTCAATCAATCCCGGATTGTGGTGCTAACCATAGCTCTTAATCCTATGGGCATGAGACGTCTGAGTGGCCACAATTGTACAATACTGACTCTGACTTTGTTTCTTCCTATCAGAAATTGAGCACAGGAAAAAAAATTCCAAACTTTAATCTCTAGGATGGATTGCTATGCCATCTCATCCATATTTGTGTTCCTTCAAGAGAGCATGTAAATTTGATCTGGGAATCTTATTACAACCGAGCAACATGACATTTTGGTGTAGACAAAACAATGGCATTACTGCAAAAAAAACATTTATTAGATGAAGCTTCGACAAGATATCTACAAGTACATTAGATCCTGCACTACCTGCACCATTTCCAAGCTTTCCATCACTCTGACTTTGTTTCTTCCTATCAGAAATTGAGCACAGGAAAAAAAATTCCAAACTTTAATCTCCAGGATGGATTGCTATGCCATCTCATCCATATTTGTGTTCCTTCAAGAGAGCGTGTAAATTTGATCTGGGAATCTTATTACAACCGAGCAATATGACATTTTGGTGTAGACAAAACAATGGCAGTACTGCAAAAAAAACATTTATTGGATGAAGCTTCGACAATATATCTACAAGTAAATTAGATCCTGCACTACCTGCACCATTTCCAAGCTTTCCATCAAGAAACATGGGCTATACACCCCTCTTTCTACTCTAGATAGGCCTTAGGAGTTGATCTCCATGGATTACATGTCTAAACTACCTTCAACCAAACATGAGAATGATTATGTCTTTGTGGTTGTTGATGGATTCTCTAAGATGACAATTTTGGCACCCTGGAAGAAGAGCATCACAATCGAGTCCACCACCAAGCTCTTCTTTGAACATGTTTGGGTTCATTTCGGGCTCCCATGAACCATTGTCTCAGATCGTGATAGTAGGTTCCTGAGCACTTTTTGGTGTAGCATCTGGTTGATGATGGATACCAAGCTGACCAAATCAACTGCCTTCCACTCACATACTGATGGAAAAATGTAGGTAGTCAACAAGATGATTGTCCATATATTGAGGATGTACAATTCCAAACATCCATGTATATGGGATGAAATCATTAATTATGTTAAACATATCTACAATAGATCCCTTCACAACTTTATTTTATACAACTCTTTTTAGGTGTGCTTGGGGTACCAACCATTGCCCTCCATTGACGTAGCTCTGCCCATTGCATCTACATAGGAAGTGTCCTCCCATGCTTAGATCGAGGTTGATCGAGCATCCAAATTTTTTGAGTGAATCCAACACATCCAAATAAAAGTTCATGATATTTTGTAGAAATCCAATGCCAAGTACAAGCAACACCACGATCAACATCAGGTACCACACAAGTTTCAGGTGGGAGATAAGGTATGGTTGCATTTACAAAAAGAACACCTCACAGGACCCCATCAGAAGCTACACCCACTTCGATACGGGCCTTACCATCACCAAGCCTATGGGTGATAATGATTTTAAATTAAGTATTCCTCCTTTCCTTGGCTTGCACCAAGTATTTAATGTGGAACTGCTTCGACCATATTTTCCACCTCTCCTAGACACTTCAGACGTGGCCGAGCACTTGGACCATACAAAACACAATATTAATTGTATTGAATAGGAAAAAATTGATTGAATCATGGACACCAAGATGAAGGGCACCTTCCAACAGAACATCCAACTCTATCGGGTCGTTAAAGTAGGGTAGTTTCTTCATAAGGGCAAGTGGTTCACTAGGAGTAAAATTCACCAGAAGTTTCCCCATCTGATGGAGGGAGTTGGAGACCATTTATTCCTAAGGGGGGAGGATTAATATAGGTGGACATCGGTGACCTCCCACCTATTCCATTGGCTCAAATTAGATTTTTCATATTGGTAGTTTTTCTACAGTTTTTCAGGTTCCAAACTTCTGGGGCCATTTTGAGGCCATAAATGACGTTTTTTTAACTTAGAAACGCCCAATATGTCCTTATTGGAATGTATTGGGATGTTCATAATGTGCACTCCTAGGATATGTCTTTAAGACGGGTTACCGAGCGCCCCAAATAGAGATTATATGCAAAGGTTGTGCCCTTGAGAAGTCGATGTATCAACTACCCCCATCAGGGCCCGCAAGCCTTTTGGTGTTTCATCTTCTGAGGTTAGGGTTTTGGATGTTTAGGGTTTTCTCATTTATGATTTATGTTAAAAATTCCTTTGGTGCCTCATTTTAATCATCTTCTTGCGAATGAGAGTAGCCGATACATCTCTCTTCATAGATAAACTACCACTATTCTAGCTAGCTTGTGTGCTTTGTATTTTACAGTCTTTTGTATTCAAGAAAATCGTTAATAGAATCTAAGTTTTACTGTATTACTGTGTTCCTTGAAATATCTCTATGTATCTCCTTGTTATATCTCTGTTATATTTATTCCTTCATTTTTTTCTCAAAATAATTCGGATCAGGACTAGACAGGTTTCTAGCCTTGAAGGAAGAAAAATGAGGCATGGTTACTTTTGTAGATAATGGCTCTGCAAGGATACTTGGAAAATATATTGTTAGTATTGATAATGGAAATACTAAGACACATAACGCCCTGTATGTTGAATGGTTAAATCACAATATTCTAAGTGTAATTCAAATGTGTGATCAAGGCTACAATCTCACATTTCATTCTAAAGGGTGTGAGATAAGGAAAACAACTTCAGAAAGATTGGTGGCAAATGCAAATAGAACCTCAAGATATGTATACATACTTGATGAAGTCAAAGAAAAAAAGTGTTGTGTGGAATATAAGTTAGGAGTGATATCCTTCTCATCTTGTCAGTAAAGGGAAGAACAATCTTAGGGGGAGCAACCATTTTCCATTCATGTCAAAGGGGGAGAATTTGTAGACAAAGGAAGAATTGCAGACACAATGAGAGTTGCATACAAGGGGAGTATTAGAAAATTGGCCGAGGGTTGCCATCAATGAAAAAGGGGGATATTGTTGTAAATATTGTTTTCATTGATTTAAAAGACAGGGGGAGCCTATAAATTTCCAATATAAATATTACAATCCTACAAATGTTCAAGAAAAAAATTTCAAGATGGATATTTTTGAAAGTATTACTTTTGGATTTTTGATGATCAATTTAAACACCCTATATTTGAAGGAATTTTTACCCTACATACCTATCTCAAATGGGATAAAAAGTTATATGGTTGGAAATATTATTCCTATACCTTTCCAACGGTATATGACATTCCATCTAACTCCCTAAGAATGCAGAGATATGAATTTTTTCGTTTAACAACCCAGCCAAAAAATTAAGGTCGGCTCAACCATTATTTATAGGCCGACCCTGAAAGTGGGGAAAAATTACTATAAATACATGATAGATATGCACATTTGTAGAGAACGAATAAAGAGATCAAGTCTGAGGTGCACAAAAGTGATTTGAGGTACGATAAAGGAGATGGGGTGCAAGAGAATTCTAAGGGATTTTCTCGAGGTCTTTCTTGTTCTCAAGGTGCACTATGAAGGAATGAAAGTCTGTGATTCTTATGTGTGCACTATTTTAAGGTTTTGATGTTGTCATCAGTGGATGTTTTTGTCAGTGGATGTTTCCGATAGTGTATGTTTCCTCTAGTGGATGTTTTCATCAGTGGATGTTGTCGCCAATGGCTGTTTCCATTAGTGGATGTTGTCGTTAATGGATTTTGTCGTTAATGGATTTTATCGTTAATGATTACATTCTGGGAATGATGCTATGAGGATCAATAGGGAATGAATGCTACATGTGACTAAGGTTTGAAGGATTGTCTATGGAATGAAGCATGTAGGTTGGTGCTTGCAAATATTGTTACAATAGGTTGGTGCCTACAAGTACTACTGAGTTGGTGCTCAGTTGAGGAGAATGGTGTCTCTAGTAGGTTGGTGCATACATATTGCTAAGTTGGTGCTCAAATAATGAGATTGGTGTCTCCAATAGGTTTTTTCCTACAATATTTGTAACATTAGGTTGGTGCCTACAGACATTTATAAAGATAATTTTTTTTGGTTTTCTCCCATAAGGGTTTCCATGTTAAACTATGTGCATTGTGATTTGAGTTTATATGTGATCATTGTTTATTGGCTAATGAACGATTGATGAATGGTTAAATAAAGTAAGAAGTATCTCATACCGATTCACCCCCCCCCTCTTAATATAAGCATAAGCTCAACAACTAAACCAATGCTCCAATTTCCCCTTTCAACTAAACCAATGCTCCAATTTCCCCTTTCATTCCCCAAGTTCTTTTTGCATGAACAATGATGTCACAAATGGGTGGGGTATTATTATCTTTGCATGGTTCTTCAAAATGTAGGGTTTAAACTATTTGATGACATTATAAAGAAGGAATGATTACTTATCGATCATTGGATAGTTCAACTCAACCCTATTTAGGCCAATGTTCATGAATGAAATCGAACATTCATTCCCTTGCACATCTTTTTGTGTTAGCATTGTTGCAAGAGGATGATCAAATGCAAATGTATATAGCGATAAGTGTTTACTAAACTTTGGGTTGTGTAATGTTGAGACAACAACTATGGTATCCTTGAATTTTTTGAAAACCTCCTTCTCAACATAGGTCCATTTAAAATATGTGTCCTTCTTAATCATATTTTGCAAAGGTTTGACAATATCAACAAAGTTTGCCACAAACCTATGGATGGAATTTATATTTTCAAAGAAAGTCTACATATACGTATTGCTATTAGGCATGAGAATCTACATGATAGTTTTAGTTCTTTTTGTATATACTGAGATCCCATCCTTTGAAAATCCACACACAATTTGATTTCCCCATATTTCTTCATATCAGGCACTAAATTCGCAATCTAGGAAGAATGATGAACCTTGAAGATGATGTTTGGACCCAATAACTTCTTTAATTCTTTCTATATAAGGGGGGTTCAAGAGTTGGATACACCTTGGGTATTTTTTGTTGAAAAGGTTTGGCATATTCTTTGAGTGGAATGACATGTTGTATGATCTTTGTGTCATAAGTTTTTAAGTCTTCATAAGTCCAAGCAAATACATTCTTGTATTTCGTAAACAATTGAATATATGTTCAAATTTTCACTTTTGAGCAACAGGTCCCCGGATTGATGTTTTGGGGGTTCTCTTTATTGCCCAAATTTATTAGCTCATAACTCATAGAAGAGTTGTTCGTCATGACATTTTTTTTTTCTAAAACCTTGTCAACACATCGAACAAATTTTCTAAAGCTAAGACTCCTTTGGGCATTGGGTTTCTCTCGATATTACCCATGCCATCCATGCAATTATGCAATACTTTCTCGTGTTCCTCGTCATATATAACAACATCTTTAAATGTTCCTATGTTGGTGAGGAATTTGGTGATTTTCTCACCATCATTGAATACCCTCAAGTTAGTTACATTATTTGGGACCGAGGGCCTAAAAGTAAGTTCAATGGAGAAACTGTCCAAAGGAGAAAACCTAGAAGCAATGCTTTCTAAGGTATCAATTGTTTCATTTTTAGAGAGAGGGATAGAATTAATATTGAATGAATCAAAATTTTTAATTAACTTGCAAAACTATGATTGATAGCTTCTTAAATGGGGGCAAAAATAATGTATGGAATTCCTTACACGTCTAACAATTATTTCTAAGTCACCAAAAACTTTCAATAATTTTACCTTTAAATCAATAGTTTTTCTCGTGCCTTGAACCAAAGCGTCATACTCATTTGTGTTGTTGGTGCACTCAAAATCCAATCAATAGGAAATTTAGAGTCCTCTCTTTGTGTAGATCAATAAGAATAAATCCTACCTTGACTCCTTGTGATCTAGAGCCATACAAAAATGGATTCCAAATGTTAGTATCTAAATCTAAGTTAGAGGAACCAATGCTGGCTAAAACTATTATTTTACAATGATTATCATCAGTCTGCCTACAATGAAGGAGTTCATATTGTGTTTCTACTTCAAGAGGTGATTCTTGTATTGCATAACACCCGAAGTATTTTTTCAAAAAATAATTACGTAAGATTGAATGCAAGAAATTATTAGGCTCATTCTAACCTTCTAACTCTATTACAATATGTTTCATATAATCCTTTATGTCCACTCTGATTTGATTCAATTTTCCTTTGTAAGATAACCATGGGTGTGACTAGTTAGTGGTAAAATACCCATGGATATTTTGTGACCTGTCTCTACTCAACAACAAATTTTAATCTTCAAGAACATCAACAACAATAGTGTCAATAATTTGACAAACCCTAAGCTTAAGCTCACCCATAAATTTCACATCATACCTATCTAACTAAATAATTTGTGTGGTGCACTTGGAAGGAACGACATTAATCCTCTTACAAACATACTAAGGCATCACATTAGACAACACTGTTGAATCCAATAAACAATTGTGTACATTACAATTGTATATTTCAAAGATCAAGAGAAATGACGGTGTTTATTATTTCAAATGTGTGCCTATCTTAGTTGTTTTTACTATAGCTTTCTATGTTATTTTATCTTCTTGTTTCAATTTTTTTCTCTACTCTCAATAGACTTATGTTTGCTTTGATAGGTAGCTATAGTTTTCTATTGTGAATTTGAGATATATTTGAAGGTGTTCAAGAGTAGATACCTTTGTCGAGGAAGGATGCAAATTTCATACATACAAACATTGGATTTATTCTTTTCCTTATATTTGATGACATTGTATTCCATGGTCTGTATGGTTGAGCCCTCCCCCGTGGTTTTATTGGTCTGGGTGACAATCGTGGGATTTTTGGATTGAGCTAGAGTCATATTTCTTTGATCATGGATGGGGGGTGTGACTTACCTAGATACCATGTTGGTTTTCATAGAAATAATTATAATGGGAATAGGTCCTTCACTCCACTGAGTCATAATCTTTAGGAGCACGTTGATTAGCATGCAATTATCCCACTAATACTTCTCCAATTGCACCCTCTTCAGATTCAATTGATCAATCCCAAAGGAACATGGTTTCTTCGTTAGTTGTTTCTCCCTCCTGTATAGCCTCTCAATTTTCTTTGACATCAATTGTTGATCAAGAATTTGGTTTATAACTAAGATAATAGAATTAATCCACTGAGAACATGTTTTCTCTGGATGATTATCTTGATGGAAAGTGCATACGTTTTCCTTTCCTACTTCCTCCATACTTAGGTTTAGATTGGAAAGTTCTAGATATTTTGAATGAGAGTTGGATTTTCTATGAAAATATCTAAATGTTCTTTGATTAGAGGTTCCTTCATCAAATTCTTTTTTAGATCAACCACCTCCGATCAACCACCTCACTGGATAAATTTTTCTCCATCTTAAGCAAACTTCCAAATCTGTGGGTTTAGTCAATAAAAGAGGTTTCTTATTTACCATCAGAGTCTTGTTATCCTCACCTCTTCGATTTCCTACCAATGCAATCATTTCCTTCTCAACCTTCTTAACTTCCTCAAACTTTTATGACATAGTGGTTTGGCTAGTTCTGTTGACTAACATGGTAATGAATGCATGCAGGGAGAATGTGTAGTATTCACTGCCACCCTTTCGATTAGATGGGCATTGACAAAGAATTTGTTAATAATTGTGGTGAAGCATTGATTGAACTCTTTAACTTGTTCTTTATTCTCCATTTTAATAGTGATTAACTCTTTCAATAAAGTACCCGTATTCTTTTCTTCACCAAATTTATTTACAAATTCTTTTTCAAAATCATCATCCCATTTGTGATAGAACCCATGGATAAACAGTAGTATGAAGTGGATCCCTTATTTTCAAATATGTATAAATAGTAGTATGAAGTGGATCCCTTATTTTCAAATATGTATGGAAACAATCTACAAACCACATCCTCATGTCCTCATGTTTGACATTCATTAATCACATAAATATATAGAAATTTTTAATATGATCTTTTGAGGCACATGATTTGTTGAGGTCAAATTTAGGAATGGTTCTTTCAATGTTCTTAGAAATATCATGAAGTTTCCCCCCTAAGTTGTGCACACCTTGGGACATCCATGCAAGGTTGGTTTCTAGCCATTTGACAAATGAGTAATTGATGTAAATTTTTGTAAACTTCTCTATTAAGCTTAGGCTTTGGGATTGGGCAATGTGTAGCATGAGGTGAAGATGGGAGTGATGGTGGGACTTGGTCTAGGTGTTCGAGAATCACTTGAAGAGAAAGTTCCACTAAATCTTCATGGAATCAACCGAAATTTTTTGTTAATGTGAATGTGATTTCTATGATCTTATTGTCACTTGGGAAACAAGGGTGCAACAGGTAATGTTTCAATATCCTGGGCATATTCTCAAGTGACATGACATAAAGAGCTTACCTCTAGACGAGGAATCACATAAAGATGTTCATAAGATGGCTTAGAATTTTAAAAAGAATTGGCACTATCCTCAAATATAGTCTTTGGGTCTTAACTATCAGCTCGGGTAGGGATATAATTGGGTTGGGATTCATGGTTTGAAGGTTCAAAATGATGACCGTGTGAAGTGCGAGTATTTCTACCAGCCATACAATTCAGGCCCTCCTTGTAGTGCCATTTTTTATTTTCGTAGGTAAATTTCCTTGCTAAGTAGCATAACTTCTCCCTAAAGTAAAGTCCTAATTAGACTTGACACTGTTTGAAATAGGGAATACATATGGATTCTATCACATTAGACATTACTATTAAAATGTGAACTTGAAGGTAGAATATAATCTATTTTTAAGGTCACGGCTAAGCCACACCAAATTGGTGTATGAGACCCCCTTGTTTGTGGGACAAGGGACCCCCTCCGCCCAGTGATTTGATTGGTAAAATCTACGGAGATATACATACCCTACCCCCCTCTGGATTTGAACTTGTAACCTCTTAAGAGGAAACACATATTCTTAACCATTAGACCCACTCAAACTATATATATATATATATATATATAAACATTTGTTATCAAATTAATACTCACAACCTCACATTCACCATCTCAAACAAAAAAAAAATGTAAATTCTATACAAAAAAAATTCTATAACAAGAAAGACATAACCTTATAATAGTTCCAATAACAAAACAAGCACCAAAAGTAGTTATCCGTACACATTACAAAAACCAAGCTTCTCCTCAAAATTGGCCTTGAAAGCCTTGTCTCTTTAAAATTCATAAAATATTTTACAAAGTCTCCTAGTGTAAATCCCCCTTCTTAGCTAGTTGATTCCCTTTAATATTTTTTAATTCGTAATTGCCTTGTGAACTCTTGGGCTCTCTTCTTAGAAATTACGACTCTTTATGTTCTTTTCTTTCTTTTATTATTTTATATTATTTTTAAAAGAATATTCTACACCATGGATTTACCTTTAGTTAAATCCATA
The DNA here is from genome assembly GCA_010110895.2 of Picea sitchensis. NCBI lineage: Eukaryota > Viridiplantae > Streptophyta > Pinopsida > Pinales > Pinaceae > Picea > Picea sitchensis. The sequence continues at coordinate 121,873 of SNQJ01S0005456.1, read as the reverse complement.
ATCGACCATGTGCCTTGTCATATAAATAAGCCAACCACACCTCATGATGAAAAAAAATTCCTATTATACATCTAAAAACTAATTACTCAATGGAAACTTCATAAGATAATAATTCTTTGGGAATGGGTCCCACACCCCTCTTGAGTGTACCGAGATAACAATCAATCAAATTTATTTCTTTTGAAGGGTTTGCAATGTATTATTTTAAGATCTACTATAGGTCATTTAACACTTTCGTCATAGGTTGGGGTGAGATCTACTATAGGTCATTTAACACTTTCGTCATAGGTTGGGGTGAGATTATGTCTCCAAGTCAGGAAATACAATATTTCTATTAATTTTTCTACAACTAGGTTCAAGCACTTGCAAGGTGGTGATATCTTTCTCGAGGTATGTACTTATGAATTGGCAATTTGTTAGAGCTACATAGTTGCACTGGCTCTCCCTCTCACTCATCCTATGAAGATCATCATGAAGGTGGTGATATCTTTCTTGAGGTATTCATGGTGATATCTTTCTCGAGGTATGTACTTATGAATTGACAATTTGTTAGAGCTACATAGTTGCACTGGCTCTCCCTCTCACTCATCCTATGAAGATCATCATGTGCATCTTTTTCTTTTCCCTACCACTTCAACTCATCCATACTCATCTATACCCCATATATTACCACTCTTTTATCTTTGATGTTGTCCAAGTAGGTGAGAAATTAAGTGGCATAATCTTGAAATTCTTGGAGATTAGTGTACATCAACCTTTGGGAAATACATAATTCATTATGTATTTCAAAGGTGTAGGATTTGAACTTAGTTGGGTTTGCCATCTTTTCTTTCTGGTGGGCCACCTCATGTTCTAACTACTCTATTTTTTCGTTTGTATCCCTCAATATCCTTTACAATGTTTCTAATATTCATTTCAAAATCCTAAGAGAGGGTAGCCCCTGTAGAAGCTATAGTAATTGGATTGGTTCTTGTATATCCAATTAATGGGGTTTCGGTGATGATTATGAGTTTGAGGACTCCTAGTAATTTGAGTTTTTTTTAATATGTTTTCACCACCCATCCTTTTGTTTTGTCAAATACAAATGCATCTAGAATAGCAACTGCAATAGATTTTGATAGGGAGAACTTTTTCAAGTTAAAATCACCTAGAGGAAAATGACCTCCTATGATAGATGGCCTTGGGGTTTTTAAAGAAGTTTCATTATTGGATTTCTTTGTGCCCAGAGGCTCTGATCCTCCAACTTCCTCATCCATTTTCCTCTATGCTTCCTCTTTCTCTCTCTTCTTGCAAGATTCTCCGTGTGATAATTTTAAGTCTTTGTTTCTTTTCTTTTCTTCTACATCTTGTTGCTACCTCAGGGCTTATAATTCGTTTTCCTTTTTGATCCTCACCTATTTAGCTACACCAACTTCCTTCTCCTTAGCCTCTCTCTCTCTCTCACTTTTCTTTCTCTAATTGTTCTTTCTTTTTATTCTTTCCTCCTTTGCCACTACTACCAATTCTGAATGTCACCTCATCTAGTGATGTGTCTCTTTTATAAATCTCTTCTTCTTGCCTGACCTCATTTTGATATGGACACCTATACTTGCAAGTGTGAAAGTGGAAACCAATTACATTCAAAGGGTCATGTCTTCAAAATATTTCTTATCCAAAGTGAAAAACATCATGGGCTTTGGCTTTGCGATTACTTCTTTTACATCCTTAATTTCGTATGCTCCTATGTGGGAAGGGAAGGGAAGTCGTAATTCCTTCTTGTCCTTCGAAAGAGCTATCCCAACTCCATTCAAAATGGGTTTGGTAAGATACCTCTTGGGTAACAAATGTGGCCCCTTGGTATCTCCAAATATTCTTATGTATGTCCCATTCATTATGACATACTAGTCTTCTATTTCACCAATTGCATGCATTTCTTTCTCAGTCATGCATTAGGAAGGTTCACAAAAAAACAGTTTGTACATCGATGCTACACAATGTTCATAATTTTGGTGTAATTAATTCTAAACCTATGTTCCCAGATAATTTGGCGGTAAACATGAATGTGTGCCTCTCTAGGATACCATTTCCATCCTAGTCTGGAAATTTGTTCATGAAAAATTCCACAACTAACAGATAATATGACATGTAAAATGTTGGTGGGATCATAGTGGATGTGAGCTTAGCTCTCAAGACATCTTGATTCATTGACTTTGACAATATGGAAGCCTAGTTAAATCTAGGTGACTTGATAAGCAATGGCATCCATGACTCTAAGAATTGCATTGCATCTTCTTCGCCATACAATCTTCTTGTCAATACCATAATGCGTTTGTAAGGATTCACCAAAGGCCTTGTGGGGTAGATACCTAATATCCTAGCTTTCAATTCCTTTTGATTGATCCACCACCCTTTGAATTCCTTTTGATTGATCCACCACCCTTTTAGAAGGTCACGATAACTAAGGGTGAGCTGTAGGATCCATTCCTCCATAGTATCTATGAGAAATTGAGGAATTTTTTTAGCATATATCAAAGGCTAAGGGTTGAAAAGAAGCAATGGATTTCCCTATAGTGTCGTTGATCATCCCGTTTTCAAATTCAACCTGACTAATTAACCATGATATGACCTCAACACAAGGAAACACTACAAGTCTGGTCATAATTTTGTGTATGCCCAATTTCTTAATTATCTGATATTCACTAACATTGGGATTCACTTCTCCAGGGTGGAGGAGAAACTATTGGTAATTTTCTTCTATGAACATTTGATACAATTCTCATTGCTAATATTTGGTACCTACATCCATGATGTATAGGGTGTCCCCATATAACGGTCCTGGGGTGCCCATGCTTGCTTCAAGTTCTAATGATTCTTCTCTGTCTAGGCTTACTTCAATGATTGCTTCCTTTTGTTTTCTCTATCTTTTAGATCCATTTCCAAATCATGTAGCTCATCCATTTCAACAAAAAGGAGCATTAGTGAGGTTAGAAGAAAAATTAAAATACAATGGCAATTGTGGTTAAATATCTCCTCTTAGAAGAAAGAAAGAGAAGGTGGATTTTCAGGGAATTGGGTTTGAAGGACCATATCTTTTGGTGTTACATGATTCAACGAGCTTCCTACCAGTGGGTTCGATGGTTGGGTGATGAGGAAAATAGTTTGGTGATTCTATGATAAATATTCCTAAAAATGATCTTGCACCCTGGTCATTATGGGGGAGCTTTCACTTCCCATTTTTTTGTTGAAATCGCGATCTTGAAAATCTATGTACTTGGGAATAATCATTAAAGGATTATGAATTAAAAATCCCACACACCTATGCAGTTGAATGAACACAATGATTAATCATGGGAAATTTTGTATTGGAGTGAAATGGGATTTGGAACATCTAGACCAACATAATTTAACTCACTAACATTTTTTTAAGTTTACCAATCCTAGAGATAGAATCATTAATTGCCCTAAAAACTTTAAGCACGACATTTTTCCTCATTATGAGAAAATGGAAAGGTTTCATTATTTGCATGAGCCTTCATCTATTTTTGTAGTGTGAAGAATAATATGCACCTGATAAATTAGTTATGAGTTGTTGGGTAAAATAGCCCTTACACTAAACCAACCAGGAAAGATAAGGAATATATAAGCAAGAAATAAATGACAATCATACACAATACACAAATATTTTACCTTGGAAACACAAAACTAGGAAAACCAAAATTGCTTGAGTGTCTTTTTCTCTTGTTGTCTTATTCATTCATTGAATAGAGTTACATGACTAACCTTGGTCTACACCTAAGACACAATCACCATCATACTCTCTTTCTTTACACAAGAAGAACCCTGCAACCAATTTGGCTTGCATCTAGATGCCTAACAACCTCTTCTAAAGATTAACTTTTACAATATTACAACACGCCTTTCTTATATGTTTTACAACATGCAAAACCCCAAATCATGGTGCCCAAAAATGGTTACAGATCCATGCATATGATTCTCTGCAATCCCACGAATCTCAATATTCTGTTACAATCGACTACTAGTCGGTATTTAGTTGACTACTACTTGACCTCGTATCAATTGACCTTTCAACTTCATGGATGATTTTAGGGGCTAAATTTCGCTCATGGGCTAATTTTCCATGGTTTTTCCAAAAACAAGATTCGCTATTTTAAAAACGATTCGCCCAAATTCTATAGGATATAATTATTTAACCTTAAAAATTGCCAAAATTTTATAAAAACTATATAAAATCCTTATAAATTTGAATACTTTTACAAAAATATCGCCAAACATTTATAGTTGGCATATGAAGGATTAGTAAGATTCGTCGAGGTTTCTACATTTAAAAAAAAATTCCATCCTTAAAATCATCCCTATTCAACTTCCCATTGATCACTTCAACTTCGACTTACCTAATCGATCACTTTGACCTCGACTTAACCATCCACTCTTCTTAACTTGTCGATCGACTTATCACCCAGTCGATCCACATCGATTAGACAGTTGGATGAATGTTCTTCACTGTAAATAATATAACAACCCAACATTCTCCCACTTGTTGTCTTCTTTGTCGATACAAGAGAACTTGAATATCTTCTCACTGACCCAGGGAAACAATGCCCATTTCCTCTCTACACTAAGAGAATTTTACAACACTCATAGACTTGGTCAAAGAGTCTATTATGTTTTCCAGAGTGTCTACTTTTTTTAGCAACACCTTGTTTCTTTCCACAATGCCTCTCACGAAATGGTATTGTGCATCAATATTATTTGTCTTGGAATGGTAATTTSGGTTCCTTGCTAGGAATATCATGATTTGACTATCAYAATTTATCTTCATAGATTTCTTCTCAAACCTGATCCCTCAACACAGTCAATGCAACCATATTGCTTCTTTKCTTGTGTGAGTGGTTTCCATGTATTCAACTTCTATTGTCGACAAGACTACGACCGCATGTGTCTTACTCATCCAACTAATTTCTCCACCAAACATATTGAACATGTATCCACTRGTTAACCTTCATCAATCTATATCTCCATCCCATCCGATGTCAACATAACCATGTACACTTACTTCCTTGTGAATTTCATGTTTCCCTTTGTAGCATATATCATATTTTGTTGTGCCACRCAAATACTTGACACTCTCTTGAGAGCAATCCGGTGCTCTTTTCCAGGTGTCAACATGTATCTGCTCATTACTCCCACTACATTAGCAATGTCTRGTCGAGTGTAGACCATCACATACATTATACTACCAACAACACTTGTAGATTCTAACCTTGTACAATATTTACTGCAAACARATTTTCAATAAAAGAACAGAAAATATACAATGGCAAATACAAACATTACACAGAGATTTTTCCCCTGGAAACCCAAACCGGGAAAACCAACATATTCTATATTCATTCAAAGTAATACATTATTTACAATACAATATACATATAGGAGCCAGGGGCACCCAAAACCCTAACCTGATGACCTGGATTAGTCCAAAACCCTAATTCCTTAACTGAAAATAGAAAACCATCGGCAAAAACCATGTGCCGAAAAACTACCTAAATATGTGACACGTTTCACAAGGAAGTTGAATCAGTATAAACAATTTATCACTTTTTCTACTTATAATTGCATTCAAGATATTGTTGCATTCACGATATATATTGAAACACACAACCACAGATACCCAATGCACAAGGATTTTATGTGAAAAACCAAATGGGAGAAAACTGTGGAACACTTTTTAATATATCAAAATATTGTATCCACTGGAAGAAACAACTTTTGAGATTATCTAGCACCAACTGAAAGGAGGCAAAAAAACCCTGAATTTTCTAGCACCAACTAGAAGGAGGCACCAACCCTCTTGTGAGCACCAACTCACACTTTTCTGGCACCAACCTGCAAACTGAAGACACCAATCTTCTCGTACACCACCCAACCACCCTTATTTCAAAACTTATTTTAACACTGCAACTTCACCTTGATACTGGCTTCAAAATGATCGTAAAAAAATTCAATACTTACTAGAATAAACCTACGAACATAACTAACTATGATATACTTTTGCAAGGTAAATCTCTTGCCTTAATGACTGGGAGAGATATATCCTTTTATGCTTGATCAATACCTTTCATTGTTGTCATGTTTCATCTTCACTTAAACATATTTATGCTTCTAACATCTTTGTTGGAACAATTTGGCCAAAAAAGATCCTTATCTTTGTCATTAATTCTTTCTTAGAGAATCCCTATAATATGCTTCCTTACTGGGTTATATTTAGGCCTTGACAAGGCTTTTGAACTGTAAACACAGTCCCTCAATAACTGGTCAAAAACTCATTCTAAACAGATCTGAAAATTGCTCCAATAGATCTCAGCGGACACACATAAAACCAAGTCTAAACTTTGCTTAGGTTGTTCCCATAAATTGCACCAAGACAGTCCTCAACTTGCACCAACCAGATCTGCAACTCACCTAATATACTCTTGTAACTCACTTTAAAAACAGGTCTGGTAGTTTCACTCATATCTCACAAAAGGTAGACTTCTTAAACAGATTTGAAGTTCACATAAACTTCTCCCAAAACTCGCATTAAGATTGGTCTTAACTTTGCCTTAGAGTGGGCCTCAAAACAAACCTAACTTACCTCAGAAATAAGCCTCAAGATAGATTTGGAACAAACTTAAACATTGCCCACATATTTCTGAAATTCATCCAGAATAAACCTTCAAAATTTGCCTCAGAGATACCCCAAACCTATGCTAGAAGAACCTTAATTCTTGTTGAGATTTTTGCTAGCTCATATCTCCTTGTTTACCTCAGTAGTCACTTAATTTCATGATACAAATGAGCTCATAGGTGCCTTATTTATACTATATTTGGCGCCCCTTTAGGGCCGACTTGACCAAAAGAAAATTCAATTAAATTTTTTAATATTTATTGCAATAGGTCTGATTTGTAATTTTCTATCTTAATAATATTTTTTGTGTTTAATCCTTTTGGGCTGAATTTTGAGGACATACATTCAAGGCTTCCTAACCATATCTCTAGGGATTCTTGACTATACTTCCAGGTCTTCTTTTCTTGATGTTCTAGGGGTCTACGGGTTTCTTCTAGGTGACTTCAAAGCTTCTTCTCGTGAGGGCCATGCTTAAAGATACACCATAAGGGGACCACTTTGGAGACTTCTTCAAATAAACTCATTACTTCTATGGTCTTATGGACTTGCTTTGAGACTTCTTCTAAGGTTGACATCAATGAAAACCAATTTTCCAACAATGTCCCCCTTTGGAATTGATGGAAACACTCATACTCCCCATGTGACCATTGCTCCCCTCATCTTCATGCTTCTGATCTTTCTCTCCCCCTTTGGCATGAATGGAAACGAGTAACTCCCTCCTGACGAGATATCTCCCCCTAACTATTTTTCTAGATGGCGTGAAGATTACGATGGAGCATAAATTACTGCTAGTTTCTAGCGAAGATACTCAAAGGTATCCCTAGGAAGAGGCTTTGTGAAGATGTTTGCAGTCTGTTCTTTTTTCCTAATGTACTCCAACTTGATATTCTTTTCCATGACTTGTTCCCACAGAAAGTGGAACTTAATAGGAATATGTTTGGTCTTGGAATGCATCATTGGATTGTTGGAGATGCTTATAGCATTGGTATTGTCACATAATATCAGAATGTGCTTATCATATTTCACTTGTATGTCTTGTAGAGTCTGGTTCATTCAAAGAACCTGAGTACAACATGTGATTGCTGCAATATATTTTTCTTCTACTGTGCATAGGGATATTGAAGTTTGCTTCTTGCTCAACTAGGATACTAAGCAATCACTTAGGTAGAAAGTTACTCCACTTTTACTTCTTCTATCATCAATACTTCCTGCCCAATCTGCATCTGTGTAGGCAACCATAGTCAACTCATTACCTTTTGGATACAATAGCCCAAAATCTGTTGTTCCTTTGAGATATTTGAAGATCCTCTTTACTGCTAGGACATGAGTTTGCTTTGGTGCTGCTTGAAAACTTGTGAATTGTCCAACTGCTTGCATCACATCTGGTCTTGAAGCTATCAAGTAGAATAAAATACCAATCATTGATCTACAGAGTCTCTGATTTGCTTCTTTAGATTCAACATCCTTTCTCAACTTGCAATCTCTCACCATAAGAGTGCTTACGGGTTTGTAATATTTCATTTCAAACTCCTTCAACATTTCCTTGATGTACTTGGTTTGGGAAATGAATACGCCTTCATCTATCTAAGATATCTGGAGTCCTAAGTAGATAGTCAACTCCCCAAGTAGGAACATTTCAAACTCACTCTGCATATCTTTGGCAAGCTTTTGACTCAACCTGTCATCATCGCTTCTGAAGATGATGTCATCCATGTATAATTCAATGATAATCAAACTGTCTTGTTCCACTTTTATATAGAGATTACTATATGTTCTTCCCCTTCTAAATCCTTGTTGTTGTAAGTATTTGTCCAATCTTGTGTACCAATCTCTAGGTGCTTACTTGAGTCCATACAAGGCTTTCTTCAATATACAAACATAGTCTTCCTTTTCTGATAGTTGAAACCCTTATGGATGTATGTAAACTTCTTCTTCTAATTCTCCATTAAGGAAGGATGATTTTATCACCATTTGATATACCTCTTTTGGATCATGCATAAGCCAAGAAAATTCTGGTTGCTTCCATTCTGGCTACCGGGGAAAAGGTTTCTCCAAAATCTATACCTTCAACTTGTGCATATCCTTTGCATACTAACCTTGCCTTGTTTCTGGTTCTCCATATTCATTCAACTTGTTTTTGAATACCCACTTTGTGCCTATGATGTTTTTGTCCTTAGGTCTTGGAACGAGTTCCCATGTCTCATTCTTCTCTATTTGATTTAGTTTTTCTTCCATGGACTTGATCCAATGTTTATCATTGTTGGCTTCCTCAAAGTTTCTTGGTTTAACTGTGGATAATAATGATATATGTATTTGTTTTGGTGTACGTGCTTGTTTGATTATTTTGGTTTATATTCCTGCATCTTTATCCCCAATAATTTGTTTTGGTGGATGATTCTTCTGATACCAACGTTTAGGTGTCTTAGAAGGTGTCTAGAGATCTTGTTGATTGTATTTTGTTTCTTCTTGCTTCTCTTCTGGTTCTTCTTGTTCTTATTCTTGCTTTAGTTCTTCTTTTTCTTCCTGCTCTTTTTAATTTATGCTTTCTTTCTTGGTCTTCAACACATTTGTTTCATCGACTTTTACGGTGACACTTTCCACTATTTTGTTGAGTCTTAGGTTATAGCATTTGTATTCCTTGCTTTTTATTGAGTATCCAATGAGTATTCCTTCATCAACCAAGGAGTCAAATTTTCCAATCTTATTATCTTCTCTTTTTATGTAAAATTTGCTTCCAAATACTCTAAAGTGCTTGAACGTTTGTCGGTCTTCCCTTCCATAGTTCATATGGAGTCTTATCATTATTACTTCTAAGCATTCCTCTATTCAAGATATGAACAACTGTATATATTGCTTGTACCCAAAATATATTTCTCAACTTGGAATTATTAAACACGGTTCTATCCATTTCATGTACAATTATGTTCTTCCTTTCAACGACTCCATTTTTCTAAGGTGTCCTAGTTGTTGAGAATTGTCTTTTTATTCCATGTTTTTCACATAAATCCCTGAATTCTTTTGACATGAACTCGCCTCCAATATCTGATCTTAAGCACTTGATTTTCAAATCAATTTCTTTTTAATCATCGCTTTGAATATCCTGAAACATTCAAACACTTCTAACGTTTTCTTGAGGAAACAAACCCTGGTCATTCTTGTGTAATTATCAATAAGAAACATGAAGTATTGTTCACCATTAAGCCCTTTTGTTCTCATCGGTCTGCATATATCGATGTGTACAATCTCCAATGGTTTTCTTGTAGAGTATTCCTTTTTCATGAACTCATCTCTTGTTTTTTTTCTATGCTGTCAGTGCTTGCACATAGTGTTTGTTGGCTTTGAAATTTCAGGCATTTCTTCCTTTCTATTGATTTTGACAAGATTTTCAAAGTGCATATGGGCCATTCTTCTATGCTAAAGCCAACTTTCATCTTCCTTTCCCAAGCAACATCTTTCCTTTCCGATCTCATTCAAGATGTATATGTTGTTTGGATTCCTTACTGCTATCACCACCAATCTGACTGATCATTCTTTCCTTATTTCACATTTCCTTGAATTGAATAGAAGCATTTGACACACACTTAGTATATTTTCTTCATAACTTCGACAAGTAGGAAATTTTCTTCCATGGTGTCTTTGCTTCCAAGCTTGGCAATGCCTTTTCCTATAATTTTGGCTGAGTTATCATTGCCAAATGAAAATGATACATCTTTTTCTTTCTTTAGTGTAACAAATTTATCCTTGTCCCCTATCATGTGCTTTGAACAACCACTGTCAACGTAACATTCACTTTTTTTTTATTTGGGATTGTAGAGCAATGATACATTCTTCAATGTTTAGTTCATCCCGCTTCCTTTTCCAGATCCTTGACGATTCTTTTACATGATTGTTGAAATCCTGCTTCAGTTCCCTTTAAGGAATAATCAACCTGCAATCTTTGGCTATGTGTCCAAAATTGTTGCATTTGTAGCATTCTACTTCATTATTCAATGAACCAAAACTGTTATAGTTTCTATTATAAGTTTCATGAGGATTTCTAAGATAGTTATTTTTAGGGTATCCTCCATAGTTGCTTATGTTCCTAGCATAAGTTGTACAATTTATAGCCTTGTGCCCAAAAATTTTGCAGGAATATCATAATCCAAGAAATATAGTTTGGTACCTGAGTGTGGGATATCTTCTAGGTGGCGCAACTCTTCTGCAGTATTCTTCTTGAGTTGTCTCCATTGTTGGTTGTTTATTTTGTGTCCCTCCAATTGGATGATCTTCTTCTTGGATGATCTCCATTGTCTGAATGTTCTTCTTTGAAGGCTTGCATTCTTCCTCCTTGATGGGACCTCTGATGAAATCTACACAACTCTTTTTTTCTTCTTCTTTTCATGTCATGATGGATCTTGAACCCTTCTCAGTATGAGTTTGCTTGTATCCTAGTCCAGACTTGTCATAGCATGGCCTTTGACTGTTGATTATTCCATCCAATATTTTGGTGCTATTGCCAAAATTTTGTTGGATGTCCTTCTTCTGAAGTTCCTTCCTTAGTGAGACTATTTCTACTTTCATGATTTCCTTTATTTTCTCATTTTCTTCCAACTGGTTTTTGAGTGTTTCTTCAATCATTTTGGCTTCTTCCAACTGGACTTTTAGACTTATGATACTTTTCATTGTTTCTTCATAATTTTTGTTGGGACTTTGAGAATATTCCTTTAGCTCACTTAGTTATTTCTTGAGTGACTTGTTTTTCTTCCTTTCTCTTTTTAGATATATTAAGGCATTGATCAGTTGTTCCTCAAGATCCATTTCTCCTTCGTCTTCACGATCTTCCTCATCATATTCAAGGGTTTCTTATTGGGTTTCCATTGCCACAAAGATCACTCTTTATGAGCCACTATCATTTTCATTATCCTCACCAGACGAGGAACTATCTTCTCTTGAATAAAGACTTTTCTTGAATATATATATATATATATATATATATATATATTTTCTTGTCTCTTTTTATGATACTTATTTTCTTTATTAGGAACTTCTTCTTCATCACTATCTGAACCCCTTTCATAAGGACATTTGGAAGCAAAATGACCAATTTTACCACAATTAAAGAACTTTGAGGGAAGTTGACCTTTGTACTTGCCAATTCATTTCTTCAACCTCCTCACGAAGTTGCTATTTCTTCATCTTCATCTGAATCATCATTGCAACTGGAGCTTGACTTTGAATTTGCCTTGTTCTTTCTTGTATTCTTGGATGCTTTGAAAGCTGCTTCTCTTCTGGATGGATTATCCTTTTCTGTTCTCATTTCATAAGCTGTAAGTATTTCATGTAGCTCATCCATGCTCAATGTAGCAAGATGTGCTCTTTCTTCTAGGGATGAAACCTTGGGATAAAATCTAATTGGAAGAGACCTTAGTATCTTTTGAACAATAAACAAACCTTTAATTTCTTCTCCTAGTCCTCTAATAACGTTCACTATTTCATCAACTTGCAGAAAATAAGCTGCAATATCTTCATATTCCTTCATTTTTAGATGTTTAAATTGACTTTTATAAGTTTGAAGCTTGACCCCCTTGACTTTTGCATCTCCTTCGTAAACATTTTGAATTTTCTACCAAATTTCCTTTATAGAGTCACAAAGCATAACCTTGACATATAATGAATCAACTAGACCACTTAGAATAACATTCATAGCCTTTGAATTTTTTTCATAGAGTCTTTTTCCAACTGCATCTGTTGGGGGAGAAGCAAGTGTCTTGTATCCGTTTACTACTTCTTTCCAGTTATCAAATCCATGTGCTTGCAAAAATGTTCTCATCCTTCTGCTCCAGAAAGCATAGTTCCCACCATCAAACAATGGCGTTCCATTCTTAGTGAAATCCATGATCTACCTTCTAGTGATTAGACTATTTCTAAAGGACCTTCTCTGATACCAATTGTTGGTATGTTCAGGGATACCGAGAGGGGAGTGTGAATCAATATAAATAATTTATTACTTTTTCTACTTATAATTGCATTCAAGGTATTGTTACATTCATGATATATATTGAAACACACAACCACAGATACACATTGCACATGGATTTTACGTGGAAACCCAAATGGGAGAAAACCACAAAAAATATTTTTAGTATATTAGAAGATTATATCCACCGAAAGCACCAATTTTCGAGATTCTCTAACACCAACCAGAAGGAGGCACCAACCCCCTTGTGAGCAACAACTCACACTTTTTAGGCACCAACCTGGAAACTGAAAACATCAATCTTTTCATGAACCACCCAACCACCCTTATTTCAAAACTTATTTTAACGCTGCAACTTCACCTTGATACTGGCTTCAAAATGATCTTAACAAAACTCAAGACTGAAGACTTGCTAGAATAAACCTATGAACAAAAATGACTATGATAGACTTTTGCAAGGTAAATCCCTTTCCTTAATGACCGAGATAGATAGATCCTTTTACCCTTGATCATTACCTTTCATTGTTGTCATTGTTTCATCTTCATTGGAACATATTTATGCTTCTAACATATTTTCTAGAACAATTAAGCCAAAACAGATCCTTAGCTTTTTCCTTAATTCTTGCTTAGATAGTCCTTGTAATATGGTTCCTTGTTGGGTTATATTTATGCCATGACAAGGCTCTGGAACTGTAAACATAGTCCCTCAATAACTGGTCAAAAACTCATTCTAAACGGATATGAAAATTGCTCCAATAGTTCTTAGAAGACACACACAAAACTAGGTCTGAACTTTGCTTAGGTTGCTCCCATCACTTGCACCAAGATAGTTCTCAACTCGCACCAACTAGATCTTCAACTCACCCAATATAATCCTGTAACTCGCTTCAAAAATACGTCTAGAATTTTCGCTCATATCTCACAAAAGGTAGATTTTTTAAATAGATTTGAAGTTCACATAAACTTCTCCCAAAACTCTCCTTAATATTGGTATTAATTTTGCCTTAGAGTGGGCCTCAAAACAAGCCTAACTTTCCTTAGAAATAAGCCTCGAGATAGATCTCGAACAGACTTAAAGATTTCCCACATATTTCTAAAATTAATCTAGAATACACCTTCAAAATTCACCTCAGAGATACCCCTAACATGTGCTAGAACAACCTTAATTCTTGTTGAGATTTGTGTTTCCTCAAATCTCCCTGTTTACCTCAGATATCCTTGATTCACTTCCTCGGATCTCTTTTTTTACCTCAAAATTCGCTTAAGTTCATGATACAAATGAGGTCCTAGGCGCCTTATTTATACTAGATATGGTGCCCTCTTTTTAGGGCCAACTTGACCAAAAGAAAATTCAGTTTAAATTTTTAATATTTATTGCAATAGGAATGACTTGTAACTTTCTATCTTAATAATATTTTTGATGTTTAATCCATTTGGGGCCGAATTTTGAGGACATACATTCGGGGCTTCCTGACCATATCTCTAGGGCTTCTTGACCATACTTCTACGACTTCTTTTCTTGATGTTCTATGGGTCTATGGGTTTTTTCTAGGTGACTTCAAAGCATCTTCCAATGAGGGCCATGCTTAAAGCTATGCCATAAAGGGACCACTTTGGAGATTCCTTCAAATAAAGCCATTACTTCGAGGGGCTTCTGGACTTTCTTCGAGGCTTCTTCTAGGGTTGACATCAATGACAACCAATTTTCTAACAGGTTATATGGAAGGTGCGTGCTCAACTTGGTTCCATGCCTAAAGGAATAGACACAAATGGTGAAGGAGCCGATGACTGAGAGTTACCTCATAATGCTTGGTTGAGTGGAGGATAAGGAGCTTATCGTCGGATGAGATAAGGGCCATGTTTTGTTTGAAAGGGATATTAGTGCCGAGCTAAGAGGGTCTTAAAGTAAGTTCTTTGTCACCAAATTAATAGGTGGATTGGTGAGTAACAGGGAGTTTGAATTCTATTAAAGGAGGATTTAGGGCCCAACTAAGGAGTTAGAGAAGCTAGAGTGTCAAGGCTGCACACGAAGTAATCTGTACTCTACATATATGTGGGTTTTAGACAGAGAGGTTTTCATCAGTAAGTATCAGAGCACAGGAACGCTCTTAGAGAAGGATTAAGTGAAGGAGAAGCTTATATTGAAGAAGCATATCTGCAGATAGGGGAAGGAAATTCCGGCAGAGGAGCTAAGCGAAAGAGGAAAAATTGTAGAAGGAAGCATGTGCATATGTATGAAAAGGTATAGATCAGGAGAGATATGGGGTTAAGGTATGCATTTTAATTTCATTCGTTGAAATGAATATTTTGTGTATTAGAGACAAATTCAGCAGAGGAACTTTGAAGTTGCAGATGAGGCCATTCCAACCATGAAGTAGAAGAGATGTTTGGAAGACAAGATCATGGAAAATATCTTGCAAGTAAAAATATTATGACTTGAGATAATTATAGTAAACGTGTAATTATATTGTAGGAAGCAACATGAAGAGAAAGGGAATTGGTAGAAGCCATTACAACCAAAGAGTTGTGACAGAGGAAGAGGGAGCAAGAAAATCTCTCAAGTGAAGAAGCTTGTGGTAGAAAGAACCTTGTAGCAAGGGATGTTGTAAACAATTCCAACTGAGGATTGGAAGTAAGAAGAACAATAGAAGTTCTCATAAGAGAGTGAGTAGATGCAGAAGCTAGAGAAGAACAAGGGATGCTCATAAAATTCTGGAGGAAAGAACTAGAAGGATATCAGAAGGTCAAGCTCATGAGGGAAGCTTGATGAGGTATTGAGTGGAAAGGTGAGGAGACTTGCTACAAAGGAAAGGCTTGATGCAACTCACATTAATCAAGGAGAATCTCACAAGGGGAAGAGATGGAATTGACTATTGATACTAATGCCAGAGGTTTAGAGAGAAACCACAACCAAAGGAAAGAGAATGCTAGAGAAATTGGAAAAAAGAAAATGAGTCAAGAGGAAATTGACAGAGAACTTACCAATTGAATGGAGAGACTCAATATAATTAGGGAGCTACTACATGAAAGTAATGAAGACCAAAGACAAGGTTGAAATGTGAGGAAAAAGGTCAAGTGTCCTATTGTGCATTTGTTCATGAGGAAATTGATGCACATGATTTTTTTTTCCTCGGGACAAAGGAAAGGTTGAAGTAAAAGAGGAGGCACAGGTTAAGTGGTTTGTTGAAAAAAGAGAAACTCAGAGAAGCTGAGTTTAGATAGAGGTCAAGAACAAAAGAAGTTCACATTTGTGAACCTGAATAGGGATCATTCCTTTGAGAGGATGATGATGGAGATGTTGAAACGAGACATGTTGAGAGTCTTATGGACTATCGAGAAATTTCAGATCATCATGAGAGGATGATGTCAAAGGCATCAAATAAGACCATAGGGTCTTATGTTTTTAAAACTAATTATTGGTGTGGGTTTGCAGGTAAGAAAAGCCAATAATCTGTTACGAAGAAGGAAGAGACAACATTGTCTCATGAAGGTGATCAAAATCATTTTCATCAAAGTTGTGTAGAATTTGAGAGGTAAGAGAAAGAACCTATCATAACAATGAATCATACAAAGATAGACCATGAGGGCAACCTCGAAGATGGAGAAATTGAATAACAACATTCATGTGCAATGCTAATGGATTTTGAAGAAGAACTAAGGTTGTTGGAAGAATGACTAGGAAATCTTAAAGGAGAAAAAGACTGCATGATATTTGCAGACACAAAGCATCCAAGAATTCTTAGTTGCAGGATGGGGAAGGAAGATGAAGGTCAAGACATAGTGTTGTCTTGTGAAGATAGAATTCTTCTACATACATCGCAAAAATGTGCAAACCAAAATATTGTCCCGAGAGACAATAAGGAGGATGAAAGAAACCATGAGACCCAAGAGTTGGTAGCGCCTATACAGAGTCTATATGAAGGACAAAGCGAGCAAAAGGAAAAGATGGACATTGAGATAGATAGACTGTGGAAGTTGATGAAGAAGGTAATCAAATGGGAATACTATGGGATGAAAAAGATAGTCAGTCACAAAATGCAGTTGGATGAGTGAGATTATCTCAGTGAGGTAATTGGGAAGCAATAGAGTAAAGTATGGGATCTTGGAAGGTTGCAGTCAACAACAATGCAACAACAAAACAAGTGAGAAACATCATAAGGTTTGGGATCCAGGAGGACTTCAACAAATGAAGATCAGAAGATCGTGAAATTTTTTAACCCTAAGACTCTGATGCAGGAGCATTTTGCCTCCAAAATATTCTTTGTTGATTAGGCCTTAGGGGTCTTTGGATTTACTAAGGGAGTGGGTTCCCTAACTTCAAATTATTGTAATTTCCTATGTTTTTATTTGATTATAGAAGGATTGCATAAGATGGAGTTAGATTGGTGATTATAGAATAGGAATTGGATTGGAGAGCTTAATATGTAATCAAATATGTCTTGTTGAGCATATATCAAAGTCTAAGGGGATCTTAGGAAGATTGTAGGGATAATGGTAGATATTGTGGAGTCAAACTAGGATCTGAACCAATTCAGGTGTCAAATCCTTTCTGCATAAATTGTAAGCCTTTGGGCATGTAAGGTGTGGCCAAATTAGTGAAGAATCATGCCAAGGTCAAGAAGAGACCGATTAGAGAGAAATCACGCCTAAGGGAAGAAGCCCAGACTATAGAATTGGGAAATGATACATTTATGTAATTGTGTACATTAATCAAGCAAATGAAAGCATTGTGATTGTGTTTATTCCTTGTTAATGCATGTGTGTAATTCCATAGTTGAGGAATTGGGATTGTGTGTATATTTATGTGAATGAATCTTTGTGTAGATAAAGGTGAATTCAGGGCCAGAGAGCCGAAGTCGGATCTGAGATCAGATTCTATATAGAAGAGGAGAGGAATTTTGTGGGCAGAGATGGAAGTCCAAAACACTTAGATTGTAGAAGACAAAATGTACGAAGATTCGAAGGGTTTGAAACTACGTAGAGGTTTCAAATATACAAAGGATATGATACTTAATCATGATCGTCGACTTTACAAGAACGATGGTCAAAATAATAAGCATTTTGAACTAGTTTAAGTCTTGAAACCAGAAGAAACTACGACCTTTGATCATTCTATATCAGTGATGGAGAACCCCTATATCATTGGAGCTATATCATTGGGGTTCGTTAATCGTCACGAGTCTGATCTGCTGGATTAGAACTGTAAATTTCTTTAGTTCCGATGACGACGCAGCAAGGTTAAGATTCAACAAACGGACGGTGAGGATTTGATCGTAAGGAGATATCAATAGGGGAGATTGATCCATTGGAAAGGAGACATGCAATGATATTTGTCTAGATCAATGGTGATGATTAGATCTAGATGAACACTTTTCCAGAATTGATAGTCAAGATTATGTCGTTGAGGAACTGTTAATCGAGACTTGCCAAATTCTACCTTGAGGGCACTGGCGACGATATCCACTTAGTGATTGACGATGACGACATCGTTAGAAACCATGTTGACGACGAGTAGGAGGCTAATGATGATAAAGGTAAAGTGGATCGACGATGTACATAATGACTAGATCAATGGGAAGGATCTATCCAAAGTGAACCATATTAACGGTTCAAGAAGAGGAAACATGGAAACATTTATTGGAGTGGAAGATTCAGAGTGGGTCTAGTTTCGCTAGAGTTCATGATATCATTGGGATAGTTGAATCAAGAGTGGATCGATACTCCAGGGCCGATGATGATGCTTTAGGACTTGGTTATGGAATCATGGCCCTATGAAAAGCTAAGCGTTGATACCGTAGAACCTAGTTCGTCATCAAGGTAGTGTAACTTGTGCATGTGCCAACACTTTGATAAAGAAAGGAGCGACGACGACAAAGCCCAATGCTTGGTCATAAACCAAG
The DNA here is from genome assembly GCA_010110895.2 of Picea sitchensis. Classification (NCBI taxonomy): domain Eukaryota; kingdom Viridiplantae; phylum Streptophyta; class Pinopsida; order Pinales; family Pinaceae; genus Picea; species Picea sitchensis. Next base: position 103,353 of record SNQJ01S0005456.1, on the reverse strand, counting down.
ATTATATGGAAGGTGGGAAATCGACTTGGTTCCATGCCTAAAGGAATAGGTGCCAATGGTGAAGGGGCCGATGACTGAGAGTTAGCGTGATGTCATAGCGCTTGGTCAAGTGGAGGATAAGGATATTAGCGCCAAACGAGATAAGGGTCGAGTTTTGTTTGAAAGGGAGATTAGTGTTGAGTTAAGAGGTGCTTAAGGTAAGTGCTCTGTCACCATATTAATAGGTGGAATGGTGCGTGACAGGGAGTTTGAACTATGTTAAAATAATATTTTGGGCCCAACTGAACAATTAGAGTAGTTAGAGTGTCGAGGATCCACGTGGAGTAATCTGTACTCTGCATATATGTGCATTTTAGATTAGGAGGTTTTCATCACTGGTTATTTATTTGTTTGAACCCCTTTAGAGTTGTAAGTTCTCCCAACTTCTCTAAAGACCACATCTCATCTATACATTGTTTCCTTCAACAACGGATCCCATAGATTATATCCTTTTATTCCATTCTTGTAGCTGATGAAAATACACTTAACTACCTTATTGTCCAACTTGTTCCTCTTCTCCATGGGAAAATGCACAAATGCATCACAACCAAAAAATATGAGATGTGAAAGTGAATGATTCTTACCAAACCATACCTCATTTGGAGTCGATTCCACTAGCTCTAATGAAGGAGAGCTATTTACCAAATATTTTGCAATGTTTACCACCTCTTCCCAGAATTCTTGTGTGAGCTCGACACCACTGAGCATGCCCCTTTCATTATCCATCAAAATTCTATTCATTATTTTCTCAACTCCATTTTGTTGTGGGGTATATGGTGTGGTATTTTGGTGTGCTATGCCACACTGCTTGCAGAACTGCTGAAAATCCTTTCCACTAAATTCACCTCCATTGTCAATTCTTAGCACCTTGATCTTCGTATTTGTCTGGTTTTCCGCAAGAGATTTAAACTCTTTGAATTTCTCAAAAACTTCTAATTTCTTCCTTAGGAAATATATCCCTATCTTCTTGGAAAAATAATCTATGAAGGAAACATAATACAAATATCCTCATAGTGAAGGGATTAGTACATGCCGAAACACATCACTATGAATCTATTCTAGAATCCATTTTTCCCTTGTAGCTCTAGATGGGAATCTAACCCAATTTTGTTTTCCATATATGAAATGTTCACAAAAGTCGACTTCCAAATTACAATATGGAAAACCTTTGACCATACCTCTGTTGTGCATAGCTCGAAGTCCTTTTTTTCCAATATGTCCCATTCTATGATGCCATAACACTATCAGGTGGACTTAACGAAGAACAATTGAGTCGGTTTGTATCAACTCAACCCGAGTTGAGTCAAGTCAAGTCAAATTAGAGTCAAGTTTAGGAACAACATTGTTGTTGCACCCAGTCAAGTTGACATACCCCAACAGGGTTCCAATCTGAACTCTTTTCATTAAGGCCATCGCTCCCTTGACCATTTTGCATCACAACCATGTTGATGTGATGCAATATTTCCTCCAAGATTCTCCTTTCCAACCCCCTTTGTACACCTCTTGATGGTAATGAGAATGCTTCTGAACTATCTTTGAATGTCTCAAGAACATAGGTTTCATACTCTCAATACTTTCTCCCCCTCAAGCCCTTGACTTGCCTTGCTTATACAACAAATTGGGAGGCTTAACCACCATATCAAATCAAGGGAATGGTTGAGATATTCACTCCTTAGGTTAGGATTTATCACCCAAAATGTAGGAAATATGGATGACTCGAGCTCACGAGTCATCCCTTGACCATTACCACTCAAGAGCATCTCGAGATTTGCCCATAGAAAAAAGGTGGGTTAGCTCTAACAAGACTAACGCTCCCCCAACACTAGCCATATAGAATTACTAATGCTCCCACATGGTATACTAGGGAGCGTTAATGCTCTCTATACATGGGCAAAGGGGCGTTAGTGATTAAACAAGGCTTAAAAGGTAAAAAGTGTTTTTTCGACCTTCAAATGATGAATTTTTTCACCAATTTTTTCTAGGGAACATGATAGACACTTCCACATGATATTAGAGTGTATTTAGGCTTCGATGTGATGGGTTTTCTCCCCCAATTTGTCTAGGGAAGATGACAACCACTTCCACATGATGATAGAGTTGCGACATTCAATTACGATGCTTAGTAGAATAGAAGTGCGACACTTAGGAATGTTTCAAATCGACACCTACATAAGTGATGCATAAGTGTGAAAATTAGTAGAATACGATACATAAGTGTGCCACTTAGTGGTGTGGAAATTTGACGTGTAACAAACAATTAATGCAAATTTGAAATTTCACCTCTCACTAGAAGTTTTCGAGATCAAATCCTTGAGCACTTTTAACTTTGGGGATAATTTAAAATATTTAATTACAACAATGAATAACTGCAAATACTTCAAGTCACTTCAATCCAAATCACTAGATAGCTCAAGAGAAAATATACCAAATAAATGTACTTCAATGTCAAAGTTACAACCCTTAGGGTACACTTTTCCATGCATATAATATATTTGAAATAAATTTATTATAGTGGATTATAAAACAACAAATATGTCATGTAAACAATTTTACCCCCATGTTAAGTCAAATTAGCATGAACAACAATTGTTGGAAATTACCCATTCAAGAAGACAACACAAGCTATAAATCAAATAGGCAAGTACACAATAATTGGATAGTGAAAACAATTCATTTATATATAAGAGATGAAGTACATGTACATACTCATAGGTCATCATAACATAACACAATTTTATGCTTTCCAAACCCTAGCTAGAGAAAGCAAGAAAACCTTAGCCACCAAATCCTAGATAGTGATCACTCCTAACCAAATATAATCATTCTACCAAGAATCTTCCGCAGACTAGAATAATCATTGGCAAATACTTAGCTCATGCACAATGTTTACTTCCCTTCTCATCCTCAACTATCATAATGAGTAGCATCGGGGTTTCCAAAACCCTAGTCTTCTCTTATAAGATATACAATATTTAATGTTATCTTTATTCCTCTAAGGTTTATCACAAACCCTAACTTCCTTTCCTCTTTAGGATAAAACCCTAACCCTAGAATTACCCTTGAACTTCTCTAAGAACCCTAGAACTTCAAGGCGAAGGGTGATAATACAATGAAGAAAATATGAAATAAAGAGACTAGTGTGCTCCTCTACTCACATCTTTTGGATTCATGTAGGCTCTAGTAGAAGGTGAGGGAATATACCACCCCAATCTCACCTTCACCACCAATAGATCTGATTTAATGCTAGCCTCTAAATTAACTCATATAACTATAACCTCTTCTCTTCCTTCAATATCTAAAGGATAACCCTGTGAACTAGAAGACCTCACATCCTCATAAAAATTCACATTTAGTCTCACCACAATATCTCATTATGTTGGAATAATAATCTTGTAAGTTTTAGAAGTATCATTGTATCCAAAAACACAAGATTCCATCACAACATATCAAATCTCCAAAGAAATCTGACCAACTGTGATGCTTAAGGAACATAACTTTGGATCATAATCCACCTGCTTAACTCCATCATCCCTTAAGTCAACATCACAAGACAAAATTGTCAACAACCTGTAATCATGAGTATCTTTCCCATGTACCTCAAAACTTCTAGCAATTGAAGCATCAACCTCAACAAGGTCACCTCCCTCTTTCAAAGAGACTCCTAAAGAAAGAATATCACCACATTCAACTCCCTATGCTTGAGATAATCCAATATGTTAAATTCCTACCCTAACCCTTTAACATACATAGATAGGTTTCCATGTATCGAGGCCATCTCTATTAAATAAGGTCCATGTAGTAGATATAGTGTGAAAGCAATAATTGTAAGAAGGATTACTAGAAGGTTCCACCTATTAGAAAGTTCCTTCACTAGAAAGCTCCTAGGAGGTTAGATAGAAACTATATAGAGAAGTAGAATCAAGGTAATGAGATGTCTTGTGAATCATATTGTAATTGGAGCTCTATTCATCTGGAGGTTTCCCCCTTGAAGAGGCTAGTGAACATTGATTTCATTAATAAAGGAATTGCTAATTGTGGTTTTTGGTTTTCCTATAATTTCCTATTACTACTATAATTTTTCATTTTCATTCAAAATATTTCTATAGTATGTTATTTATACTTTGAATATTCTATTTTGATAATGAGGAACACCATAGGTGGTATCAGAGAAATTTCTTAAGACGATATTTTTTGAGATTTTTTTTTTTAAGGCTAGATACGTATTATGGTGTCTATAAATAACATGGTGATCTATCATTCAATGGGAAAATATATGGTAGAGGAAGAATAATGCAAGAAATACAAGTGATTTTACTTGGTTGGACACCCTTGTAACCCTTGTCGGTACCCCTTTGAGTAATACTGCATCAAACAACACTTATATACATAATTTCACTTCAACGTACCCTCAAGTATATTGAAAGTCCCCTAGGTTACTTGAGACAGATACAAAGATATATATATATATATATATATATATCTTCCATCCCCTTATACATGTATTATTCTTCCCTCCCAAACAATTATCAGTGAGCTTAGTGATCAAAATCTGGACCAGGGGGCAAAATTTTGCTCAATTTTCAAAGTGCTCGGAATGCGACGAAAACGGTGCCATTGCGTCCCTCTCGTGTTCTTGATTCCGACGGTATATTTACTTTCTCAAACGGAGTCCATATGGAGAAGTTATCGCGATCTGTCCGCCGAGCCAAACAGGCAAAAATTTGATGCTGACTGGGCAGTCCGTACATGCTGACTGGACAGAGGCCGTATAGCTGACGTGGCGACCATACGATGATGTGGAACCTGCTGACGTGGTAGGTGACGTGGCAGATTCTAGTTGGCTGACTGTGAGCGAGTTATATGGCGACACGTGGCATCATTTTGGGCAAATGTTAGGGTGCCACGTGGCCCAATCATGGGCTGCCACGTGGCACCCCAAAATTGGCTTTTTGGGTTGATTATTAAAATTTTATGGAGGCCGCGGGGTTCGACCCCCGGACCTCCCCACCGGCCAAGTACTTTAACAAAGTCCGCTAACCACTATATCACGCATTCGTTCTTGTAATGTGTGCAAGTTTGATTATATTTGAATTAGCTTGTTGTAATGTGTGGTGGGGGGTCGGGCCGAGGCTTAGCCCCGACCCCCGGTTCTATACATTGTATATGACCATATATTAAAATATGGCGCGACCCTTTGTATCAACATTTATAACCACACCATATGGTATAACCGACCGTTATATGCGCGTTAATTATATGGTTTATGCCGTGTTTAAATAATGCGCCGGGTTTATAACCATGTAACCCGTGGTTTCATTGCCATATGACCGGGAGTTCCGACCACCAAAGGAGTGCGCGTTTTATTTTAAATGGTTTAATTTTTGGGCCATGGCTATATGCCAATGTTATATGTGACTAGGAGCGCGGGAGTGGTTACAACAATTTTATAATGGTTAAGCACTTTTGCCATAGCCCGAGGTTTTTATGCCACCATATGCCCAGGTGCCGAAGTGGTTAGGGGCTGGAGGCACCCTAACCGTTCTACGATTTGCACCGTTGGCGTGATTGCGCTCGGTGCTAGGTTTTAACGTGTTTTGGGAGCGTGTTCTTGGTTCATGCACACAAAGGTGTGTTTTGTAGAACCAGTTCCAGCAAAGTGGAAGGAGGAAAATGGAGGAGGCCTAACTTCTTCATCGTTTGGCCGTTTGAGGTGCTGTAAAAGCCCAGCTAGAGGATTTTGGATGTGCTGGATCTATTGGTGCTATTTTCAAGGCCATTTGAAGACTTCTTCTGCAAGTTTTTCACCATTGAAGTTTTAGCAAGCTCCAGGGAGCTTGAAGCCCTCATTGCTTGAGGACATGGTTTGGTGAGCCTATGTTTGTTTTCTGTGATTGAATAATCATTTTTGGCTAATTGATATGCTCTAAACACATTGGGACAGGTTTCAGAGGCTGTTGAGGAATTTTACAGGTGTTTTTTCCAAAGAGAAGCTTAGGGAAGCTTATGGCCACATGTAGAAGAGGTCATGCCCGGATGAGCCATGATCCGTTTTCAGAGTTTTATTAGTCATTTTTTGGGTTTTTATGTGTTATGATCTCAATGGTATAGTCTGTTTTCCCATTGGATTTGAGCAGCAGCTTGTAAAATAACTTTTGACAAATTAATCCCAGAGAGCCAAGTCCATTATGGAGGCTCAAGGAGATGTAGTCCGGAGGGGGGTAAACTCCTTTATCATGTTGTGATTGTTCTGAGTTTGATGGTTTGTTTGCTACAAGTTGAGTTGCTATGTATTTGTTTAAAGTACATATTTAACCATCTAAAAGAACATTTGCTCTCACATAAGCATTTACAAGAAGAAGCACAAACTTAACACATAAGTTTATATTGCATATTTATACACATGAAGCAAGGTCCTGTAAAGTTTATTTTAATGAAGTAGAGGGTGCTTGCATAGCATAACAAGTCATCCTTCTATTTTCAGATCAGGTGGTATCAGAGCACAAGTTTGTTTTGCTCATGTGTTTGCCATTGATAGCTTGAGATTTAGCTATTGGTTTTTGTGCAAGTTTTGGTGTTGAAGTTTGATATCTTGCAAGGATGGCAGAAGCTTCAAGTATTGATAGTTCTCATACATTTCCATTTTCTAAAGAAGAAATTATACTCATGAGAGATTTNTGTTATGTGTGCATTTATGGGAAGCATGATAAGTTGCATCCATTTATATTTTTTGTATTCAACTCTTAAGTACCCATATGTTTTGGGGTTGTACTTATGTTTGTACTGGAAGGAGAGTTGAAGAGTCATGAACATGCATTTGTATAAGCAGTGAACCTGGTGATGGTTCATCATGAGTGATTCATGTTTGTTACATGATTATGTATCATGTTTGTCGACTTTCAGTTTGGGAAGGTTGATGTTTCAATGAGTCTCGACTGGTGTTGATGATTTTCTGACGACTATGTTGTGTCGATCGTGTTGTTCGACTTGTGTTTAGTCGATGGTGTTTATTGACTTTGAAGTTGATTTTGAAAACACCATGTGCTTTGATAAAGTATGAGATGCGACAGTTTGTTTGAAGAACAAAAGATTTTGTTGGCATCATTTTTCAGTCTTGTCTAATTTGTTTTCAAGATTGATGGTTTTCTTGGCTTGTGACAAGATGTCGTAGGAAGTTTTTGCAGCCATTGGAGAGATGATTTTGTTGACGCCAAAGAGTTCGAAAGAGGGACTTGATTCTCAGTGGGAAGGTTGGCAGTCTTCCAAGCACAAAGAGAGCAGTGGGTTAGCAGCAGCCAGAGAGCAGTGGTTGAAGGACATAGTCAGTTCCAGTGCATGACATGTCAGAGTATTCAGGTGATTGTCAAAAAGATTTTGATATAAATTGAAAGCAGACAGATAAGATTTTGTGGGTCCAAAAGCCTTTTAGTGGGAAGGTGTGATCAAAATCTGGACCAGGGGGCAAAATTTTGCTCAATTTTAAAAGTGCTCAGAATGCGACAAAAATGGTGCCACTGCGTCTGTCTCGTCTTCCTGATTCCGGCAGTATATTTACTTTCGGAAACAGAGTCCGTATGGAGAAGTTATCGCGATCTGTCCACTGAGCCAAACAGGGAAAAATTTGATGCTGATTGGGCAGTCCGTACATGCTAACTGGACAGAGGCCGTACAACTGACGTGGTGACCGTACGATGATTGGGCACCTGCTGACGTGGCAGGTGACATGACAGATTCTGGTTGGCTGACTGTGAGCGAGTTATATGGCGATACGTGGCATCCTTTTGGGCGAATTTTAGGGTGCCACGTGGCCCAATCATGGGCTGCCACGTGGCACCCCGGAATTGGATTTTTGGGTTGATTATTAAAATTTTATGGAGGCCGTGCGGTTCGACCCCCAGACCTCCCCACCGGCCAAGTACTTTAACAAAGTACGCTAACCACTATATCACGCATTCGTTCTTGTAATGTGTGCAAGTTTGATTATATTTGAATTAGCTTGTTGTAATGTAACCATATTTAACCATATAAAAGAACATTTGCTCTCACATAAGCATTTACAAGAAGAAGCACGAACTTAACACATAAGTTTATATTACATATTTATACACATGAAGCAAGGTCCTGTAAAGTTTATTTTAATGAAGTAGAGGGTGCTTGCATAGCATAACAAGTCATCCTTCTATTTTCAGATCACTTAGCAATCTCTTCCGAGATTGAGAGAAGGGTCATTTATATTCTAAATCCAACTCTCCTTTTGGTGATTTATTAATAGTCACCCTTTGAATCCATATGTATTAGACTACCTTCTCATCCATATTTTAACAAGAAGTTATTTTTTCTCAAACTTTTGAGTCAATATCCAACCTGCTTAGCTACCTGCATGGCATGAGGCTAGTTAAATAAATCAATTTTGGATTTAAAGACTAGTATTCAATTTCTCCCCGTTGTACTAAAACCAATCCATGAGTAGCCATGCTTTGTTGACTAAAACATGCCTAACCTATGAATAACTAGCTAATCTACTTAGTGCAATGTGTCAGGCTATTTGATCACCATTGTTGTTGTTTCTTTTTTAATTGCATAGATGGAAGACATAATTTGTATTGTTATATCCTTGTGTAGTTTTCTTTTCCTACAAATATATTTGGAAAATAGCAAAGTAAACCATCATATTTTCATAGGTATGTGGATTTCGGATGTATGCATTGACATAATTCCCAAATTTTCATTTAGGAAATTTATGTATGAATTTCATGGATTAACAATAAAGGATAGGGTTTCCAAGGTACTAAGGGAAAGGGAGTGCTAAGTGCTATATCTCTTTGATATACATATAGGGTCCAAAAGTACTACTCAGCCCAATATCTTAGGGAACCAACTAAGAAGGCTTGACCGTACCCTTAGTCATACTACCTGGTTACCCTGGTACTCAAGAGTGATATTCCCAAGTGTTATTATCGTTGCACTATATTAGCAAAATGGTCGATCAAATGATCTAAAGCTAGTCTCAAGTAACCTAGGGGACTTTCAATATACTTGAGGGTACGTTAAAGTGAAATTATGTATATAAGTGTTGTTTGATGCAATATTACTCAAAGGGGTACCAACAAGGGTTACAAGGGTGTCCAACCAAGTAAAATCACTTGTATTTCTTTCATTATTCTTCCTCTACCATATATTTTCCAATTGAATGATAGATCACCATGTTATTTATAGACACCATAATACGCATCTAGCCTTAAAAAAAATCTCAAAAAATATCGTCTTAAGAAATTTCTCTGATACCACCTATGGTGTTCCTCATTATCAAAATAGAATATTCAAAGTATAAATAACATACTATAGAAATATTTTGAATGAAAATGAAAAATTATTGTAGTAATAGGAAATCATAGGAAAACCAAAATACCACAATTAGCAATTCCTTTATTAATGAAATCAATGTTCACTAGCCTCTTCAAGGGGGAAACCTCCAGATGAATAGAGCTCCAATTACAATATGCTTCACAAGACATCTCATTACCTTGATTCTACTTCTCTTTAGTAGTTTCTATCTAACCTCCTAGGAGCTTTCTAGTGAAGGAACTTTCTATTAGGTGGAACCTTCTAGTAATACTTCTTACAATTATTGCTTTCCACACTATATCTACTACATGGGCCTTATTTAATAGAGATGGCCTCGATACATGGAAACCTATCTATGTATGTTAAAGGGTTAGGGTAGGAATTTAACATATTGGATTATCTCAAGCATAGGGAGTTGAATGTGGTGATATTCTTTCTTTAGGAGTCTCTTTGAAAGAGGGAGGTGACTATGTTCGAGATGGTTCTTCAATTGCTAGAAGTTTTGAGGTACATGGGAAAGATACTCATGATTACAGGTTGTTGACAATTTTGTCTTGTGATGTTGACTTAAGGGATGATGGAGTTAAGCAGGTGGATTATGATCCAAAGTTATGTTCCTTAAGCATCACATGGAGTTAAGCAGGTGGATTATGATCCAAAGTTATGTTCCTTAAGCATCACAGTTGGTCAGATTTCTTTGGAGATTTGATATGTTGTGATGGAATCTTGTGTTTTTGGATACAATGATACTTCTAAAACTTACAAGATTATTTTTCCAACATAATGAGATATTGTGGTGAGACTAAATGTGAATTTTTATGAGGATGTGAGGTCTTCTAGTTCACAGGGTTATATATATATATATATATAAGGGATGAACCATTTCGAAAATAATCCAGTAGGTCAAGGAGAATCTTGAATCAATACTTCACCATTGCCATACTATTTGTATAGGAGAGTAGAACCATTACGAAAATAATGCAATAACTCAAGGAGAAGCCCAAATCAAGGCATTGGATTTGTGAAAATACTCACTGATTTAGGTGTCATTGATGGTCCCCTATTGATTCTTGTCTCTTGTACATGTGGGCTCGATCTGTTTGGGGTCACCCTGGTCTCCTATCTCCTCTCCTCTATCACTTTCTATGGTATTATATGTCTCCTCTCCTCTACCACTTTCTATGGTATGATATGTATCCTCTCCTCTATCATTGTGCTCTATGATATATATATTAATGATGAAGAGGATGACTACGATGACGACATTGACAATGCTAATGACAATGACAATGATGATGATGCGAGCTACCTTCCAAAAAGTTATGGTTTTCAAGAGAAGTTGCATGATGAGAATACCCAAGTCTTAATGAAACATAAGGTGGAGACAAAGTAAAACATAAAGGAAAATATCAAGTGTAACATCAAGGTGGAGGAAGATTGCAATTATCCTCTCCACCTAGGTTCAAATCCCGCTAGTGGTATGTTACACTCTTTTTGAGTCAATTGTTGATATGGTCTTGAGCATAGATACAAGGAAAGGAAAATATGATCCATGTTCATTGTGTATATATATCAATATCCATGTTAAAGAGTAGGGGAATATAATAATATCCATGTCATTATGGGGTATGAACTCTTTGTAGTTGAGTGTAAATGATTCAATCTGGGCCATGGTGTATTTACCCAAAGCTCCATTGAATTTAAGCAATTTGGGAAAGATGGAAAGGGCCAAGTTTTTGTAATATATGGTGCTATGGGGATACATAATAAGTGTGTGTAGGTCAACTAAGGTTTGGAATCAATCCATTCATCAATGAAGAAATGATTTGAGGTGAAAGGTTTTCTATATTCATATGGGAGATATTGGTTTCCATTTAAGTTATGACAATTGTTGTTTGGAAATTTGTTGTATGGGGTTGAGATATTGAGACAATGAACCACCTCAATTTGTGTTGTTCCATGAACCACTATTGAAGTTGAAGGAAGGATGATATCTCAAACTATCACTCAAGGGTATTTGAAGGAAGTTTACATTATTAAAGGAGATAAATTTTGTGTTTAAACCCATATTGCATTGGGTGTTTACATTATGTGTGAAAATGGATTAGGACCTTAGCGAGGGATAAAGTTCTGCATCTTGTTGAAGTTTGTAGGAATTATCTTTAAAATTAGGTTGAATTTGGTGTCCTCAAAAGGGGTTGTGTTTTGATATTATCTTAAGCCAAATTTTTTGTTTTGATGTGGAGAGTTGAATGTATTGATCTCACAAACATATATTGTGAACATATGTTAAGATCCCTGTTCATTGCTTCCCCCTATTTATAAATATTTTATGTTTGAATATGCATTTCAATGGTAGAGTCATTCACATACCTTGTCTTACCTTTCTATACATAAGTTGGTTTGGTGATGGAGATGGCATTCAAAGTAGGGGTATCATCTATCTTGATTAGGGAATCTTTGATGACACTTTTTTTTTTTTCCAGAGTATTTTGAAGTCAAAGCTTGGATTTTATCAACCCATCAATTTTTTTCTTACCTATTAGTTGTGATAAGGATTTTTTTGCTTACCTATTAGTTGTGATAATGAAAAATCACGAGTTAATAAATGAGCATGCTATTCACCCTCAATAGAATGGTATCGATGCATCCTTTGCAATGATTGTTCAAATTGACCACTTTTTAGAAATTTTTGTCTACTAATGTTATCGAACAATTGTGAGGCACATTTATAAAACTATTAACCGACTTTTCAAAGTTTGGTTTGGACTAACTTTGTCCATTGGATACTAACATTGATGCCAATGTTAATGTTGATAGGAAACTAAATGTTTTAAATTTTTTGTAATTTGTGATAGTTCTCAACAATAATTTTGGCTTTAGTGTTTCCCTTGTCTTTGAATCTCAAAGCAAAAGTGGATTCAAGGTTATACAACAAGGAACAACCAAAATAAAAATAAAGGTGCTTGAATATTCAAGTTTCCCATATTTTGAAAAAAAATTGGGTCGTTTTGCTATCAACATTGGCGTAGTAGTCTAATATGGCCCATGGAAAGGTGGCTAATCTGAGTCATTTCTCCTAAACAATGTTTTCTTTAATAGGAATTGTATCTTTTTCAATTGACATTATATGCATGCCTTGAAGATGGGATAGCATGTCTCATCTCGAGTCAACTCACCATCACATATTGCTAGAGGAATATGATGGAGAAAATGTTAAGAGTAAAGTTGTAAGATGGGTAAGTTTCTTAGATACTCTATTGCAAGGTGGGGATGTACTTGTTGATAAAGAGAATAGTTGTAGAAATCATGATGATACTACTTCAATTGTATCACAACAAGCTTTTATACATCTTTTATAGAAATCATGATGGGTCTACTTGAGTTGCATCTCATTTTCTACCTAGTTTTATTTTATTGAGTAGAAAACTTTAGTTTTCATCATGAAGAATTTCATGTTGCATCTCGCATTTTGATCCATTGCTAGATTAGGACATCGCCCCTATTTTTAAACTTTATTTTTAAACTTTATTAGTAGACACATTGAAAGTATAAAATAATCATCAATTAAAAAAAAACTTTAAACATCACATAAGAGACAATATATTGACATAAGTAATATTTGATGATAAAAAGTGAGAAATGGAAATGTGACATCGCTTAAGCAACACCATATTCATACTTTCTCTTACGCGATGTTTGTCGAGGGTAAAAAAAGGAAAAAATTCACATTTTTGACTGATTTTCAACGTTAAAAAGGTTCTTTTCCAAAAAACATCGATTTAAATGTCGAATTTCAACCCCAAATGTAATAGTATATAACTTCCTCCAAATCCATGCTAAATTCAATGGCAAGCTCCTCAAGAATCAAATCTCCCTTCAATTTTCTCCATGTTGTGCCCAACCAACTCAGAATTATTTTGGAGCTACATTTATTAAAGTTTCAACTTTCCTCTTTCAATGGTTTTGACCTTGGATTTGGATTTGATTTGTAAAAGTTATTTGATAATATTGGATATTTGTGTCTTGATTGTAATCCTTGTTTGGTTTGACTACAGGTTAGTCTTGCTAGGTGACAATAACTCGTGATTTGATGGTAGTCATTTCCTTGAAGACTTTATCTTTCAATATTTTGTCCTTAAAATGATGGGATGTGCAATCTCTTAATAGGACTAAATTGCATCTTAACATGCTTTATCATTTGTCCTTAACATATGTTACAATTTGTCCTTATTTTGCATCTCATTTTTTACGTAATTTTGTTTTAATGAGTAGCAAAATCTAGTTGTCATCACAAAGGAATTCTTGTTATGTCCTACATTTTGACCCTTTGGTAGATTAGGACCTAGCTCCTATTTTTAAACTTTATTAGAAGACACATTGAATTATAAAATAATTGTCGATTAAAAAAAAAAACCTTACACGTCACATAAGAGATGGTATATCGACATAAGTTATATTTGAAGATAGAAAAGTGAGAAAAGGAAATGTGTTAGACACGTTGAAAGTATAAAATAATTCTCGATTAAAAAAAACCCTTAAATGTCACATAAGATATGGTGTATCGACATAAGTTATATTTAAAGATAGAAAAGTGAGAAATGGAAATGTGACATCTATTAAGGAATTCCACATGCATATTGTCACTTATGTGATGTTTATCGACGATAAAAAAAAAGACAAATTCTGTATTTTTCCATTGATTTTCAATGTTGAAGTTTGTTTCCAACAAATGCTGAATTTCAACCCCAAATGTAATAGTGTATAACTTCCTCTAGGTCCATGATAACTTCAATGGAAAGCTCCTCAAGAATCAAATCACCCTTCAATTTTCTCCTTGTTGTGCCCAACCAACTCATAATTATTTTGGAACTACATTTTTTGAATTTACAACTTTCCTCTTTCAATGGTTTTCACCTTGGATTTGATTTTGATTTGTAAAATTTATTTGATCGTCTTGGATATTTGTGTCTACTAGCCTTATGACCTTGATTGTGATCCTTGTTTGGTTTGACTATGGGTTAGTCTTTTTTTTCAATCCTTGTTTGGTTTGACCACATGTTAATCTTTCTCACTAACAATAACTTGTGATTTGATGGCATTCATTTCCTCGAAGCCTTGCAACAATTTGTCCTTAAAATGTTGGGTTGTGGAATCTCTTAATATGAATAAATTGATTCGCATGCTTTGTAATTTATCCTTAAAATATTGTGTTGCAATCTCTTAATAAGATTAAATTTCTTAATATGCTTTGAGGACAATGAATTTTTTCATTGAAACACACATCTCGAAGAAACCCATCAAGGAATTACTCTCATTTTGAGGATGGTACCCAAGGTAAATCGATCGGTTGCAGTTTTGGAAACCTAACCTAGTGGAGACATTGAGCGAGGTCCATAATATTCACATAGGTATCTAGCCTAGGGACTTGACCCCACAACCTCCTACATGAAATTCATAGCACTCAACCACTCAAACTAGCCACCGGTTTTTTGAGGACAATGTTTTAATTTTCTTGAGTTATGATTCGATCTCCTCTAACTTGTACATGTTAATGATTACATATATGCCTCCAGTTAATATGTTCAAGGAAACATGGTTAAGAAAACCTAAGCGTTAATAAGTAAAATGATTGGTATAGGGGACGAGCATTGGTTGAATCTTAAAACACCAATACATTCATTTGATTATTTAAACCTTGAGGTTTTACAAGTGGTGGGAAAATAATTGTTTGTTCTCATACTTTCCCAAACATTGTGTAAATATTGTGATCTAGGTTGATTCTTTCAAAAGGCATGGGATAGAGCAATGCCCACATGTTATAATTAATATTTGATAAATATTAAAAAGTTATTAGTTAATATTTGATAAATATTAAAAAGTGTTGCTTATAAGTTTCATATTTCTTACATTAGTGCTATGCCCTAATATCCTCAACATTGGTGATATAACTTGTTATAAATTATGTAGGAATACATAGTACTGTTGTGTGTGACTTTTTAAAAATTTGTGAATTATCTAAAGTTGTAAGCTTTAGTTTCTATTTCTTTAATTAAATAATTAAATTAATATATGCTTATCTTGATTATTATTGGGTATGAACTTGGGGCCTTATTGCAGACTCGATGGTGGAGTTCTACTAGCATATAATGCATTTGATAATTTTTGGTTGGTGGTTTTCCAGGACGAAGTTTTAACTTATGTTAGAATTTTTGTATATAAACCTTATTGTGTTTGAGTTTTAGCAACATTTATTAAGTTGCCAGGTCGTTTGTTGTGGAGTTCTATCAACATTAATTGGCACAAAGTTTTGAAAGTGTTGTATGTGGGACATGATAAGATGATGTGGTTGAGAACATTGTCGGAGCTGGAAAATGGCGTCACCGAATTAATTCTTACCTCATGATCAAAGCAAACCACCAACTCAAAATTAACATATATAGAACATTGTTATTGCATGTATTAGAAAAGATATTATAGAAAAAAATATTTGATTATTATTGTTATTATTATATGTGAAACTATATGCATTTTGTCATATTTTATTAACTCGTTCAATGAAATTTAGAAAAGCATATGTGCTTAATCTATTTTTTATTTTATTTAACGCTATATAAATAAATAAATAATACAATCTATATATGTATGTTTTGTCGTATTTTATTATTACCTAGCAGACTTTTTTTTTCCAGCAAAGAAAAAAAAACCAAGAGAATCAAAAGACTGTAGAAACAAGTCTCATAGTGTTGTTTGTCCATTCTCAGAGTGAGGATAGGAAAAAACAAATATCTCAAAACCAAGCCAGAAATAAATTGAAGGAACTTGAGAGAGATTAGAAGATGTTTATGAACATAGTGGGGCCCTCGTGATTATCAAGTCAGTGATAATAGGAGAGAAGCCCCACTTGCTTTTTAAGGTCGATCTTGGAGAGAGCATCAACTTTTTTATTTTTTTTCTCTGGGGTATGTAGAAATGAGACATGTCTGAACTTTTGTTGGAGCTCTCGAGTTCTTTCCATCCAACCAAGGAGAGCAGATACCTGAAGCTTGCTTCTGGAATTTAACCACTCTATTATAATTTTTGAATCTCCAAGGAGTTGAAGGTCCAAAAAGTTGTGCCTAGTCGCCAGGAAGAGTGATGCCCAGGCCCCAACAATTCCGCCTTTGTGTTGGATCCGAGACCATAGTTAAGAGTCTAGCAGAAGAAGGAAGTCTTTGAAAAATGCAGATGGCCACCAACTCCACAGTTGAGGCCGTTCGAGAGTGCAACACCGTCGAACCACGCTGTGGGAAAATTCGAGGAGAGGGTCGGAGCTCGAGTGAGATTTGGACGATGTAATTTCTGGTGAAAGGTAGACCAAGAGTCAAAAGTGCCAATGGCTTTGTGGGCCACTGCCGAGATAGAGGGTGTCGAGCTACCAAAAACCATGTTGTTTCTTTCTAGCTAGAGGAACCAACATATAAATGGAGGAAGTAGTAGATGTGTGCATTGGTGTATGCTCCACGAAATGGGACAGTCCCAGAGAGATGGTCCTTGCCGGGAAAATGATTGTGGAAGAAAAATAGAAATACGTGCCCAAACATCTCTAGTAAAAAGACAGTCAATGAAAATGTGATAAGCAATTTCCTCGTCCCTGCCACATGCAAACTTATCACAACACTGCAATAAAGCACGTTTCCCAATATGGATCTCCGTATCAAAACCTTGTAAATTATTTATCTTTCTCTTAACTTATTGGTTTCAATTCTAATCTTATCCCTTCTTGAATTAAAATAAAACAAAATATAGGGTTTTCCATTACACGTGTTCCCCTACACTTTGAGTCATATACTCCTTGACTAAATAAATAGATAAAGATTATTGACATTGCAAGCCTCTCAATTTTGTTTCCTGTATTGGTAGTTGCAACGCATTTAAGGAAATTGTATTGGTAGCTACAACACATTTAAGAAAACCTATACATATGAGCATTGTGAATGCCATTTAAGCACTTAGTGGAATTCATCATGTTCGTGGGAATCTCGACTGGTGTTAATTTTTAGTTTTTTTTCTTATATTAAAATTAACAAAAGAATTTATATATTTTAAAACTATGGTGTCTTATTGCAACATGACGACAAAGTTCTAACAAAAATTAATGCATTTAATAGTCTGTTAGTGGTTTTCCATATCCAATGATAGAGTTTTATCAAGATTTAATATTTTTTTTTGTGTGGTATAAACCTTATTGCTTTTGGGTTTTTGTAACATCCCGCTCTGGCGCATTGAGCAAACTTATTTTTTAGGACACTTGCTTGCAAGTGATCCGGATTATTATGCTAATTAAAACATTTGATTTTGATTATGAGGCATTATGGGTTGATGACATGTTGTTTTACTACATTGACATAGACAGGTGCTATTGACTCGGTTTTACTAAGTGTGTAGGGTTTTGGACCTTGAGGATGCAGAGGCATCGATGGAACCCCTTGGACTCCAAATCGAGTCAGGGAGTGTACCATTGGGGTTTGATTGTTTTACTGTGATATTAGTACATCTAACTATATGATATGATATGGATATGTTTTGACATGATTTTTTGATGATGCAGACTGACGATAGCTTGCCGACCAGACTCACATATGGAGTAAATGGGTCACGCACGACTACCATAGATGTTGAGGGAGAGGTGTGGTCAGCAGCCCTGCTACAACCTACTAGTACTCCCGCTGTGGCTCGAACTGTAGGTTAACGATTACCTAGTTCGAGAGGACCCACGATGCCATGAGGGCAGACTGCAACAATCGCTCATGATGATTCTAAGGGGTGAGCAATAAGGCGGAGCCTTATTCCTTAGAGGCCCTTAGTCTCCCACAAGTTCACCTGGCGGAGTGTTGACTCCAGGGGTTATTGATGTCTACCAAATCAGTCAAGAGGCAAGTGACACCCTTGGAGCACATAGTGCGTCCTTAAGGGCACGTCGTGCAAGGGAACATATGAGGTGACTGACACCCTTGGAGCACCTAGTGCATCCTGAAGGGCACGTCATGTTGTTGATGATAGATGAATGAACCTAGATGGCCTTAGGACGAATAACGTGTTAAGAAATTTTTAAAACAACTTCCCTAATTAAATGTCGCCCTATACGAAAATTTAAGGTTTAAGTCTAAACTATGTTGGTGGTAAAATTTTATCTCTCTAAAAAAAATAATAACAATAATAAAAATAAAAATAAAAACCACCTAAATAATAATTATGATCTTAGTTAAATCTTGTAACACGAAGGGAATAATAAATTTAATTTAATAATAATAATAATAATAATAATAATAAATTTGTTGGAATAAAATTTAAAAGAAAAAGGGGAATTAATGGGTTTTTATTATTATGATAATTTTAAAATATTAATTAAATGAGAAAAGGGAAAAATGGTTAATTTCCACACCTGCCTTTTGAGTTCTAATTAAAAAAAGGGGAAAGAGGGAAAATCTTAAAATTTAGGAAACTAGGAAAAGAGGTAAACAAAAAGGGGAAAAAGGGGAACATAAGGGAAAAATCAGAAGGTCAAACTTAGAAAAAGAATCTACCATTTAAGAGCTTTCTAATTTAAACTGAATTAGCAATTTAATAATAGGGAAAGCCTTTAAAACCTATAAGAGAATTTGGGGACACCTAGGAGTGATTCTAGGAGTAACTCTAGGTGGGTGAGGGAAATAAGATAATTAACTAATTAAAGAAATTAAATAATGGAGGAATGTAGGGGATGGGGGACACTTGTACGGAGAGGAATTTTTAGGAATTTATTTTTAAAAACTTTAATTAAATGAGATTTTAGGAAAGAAAGGAAGTTCGAAACTCTATATAATGAAGGAGGGAGAAGGATGAAGGGGCATCTTCTGTTTGCGTAACGTTACGCTGCAGAAATATCTACTTGACTGATTTAACTTGTGGGAGTTGGGATACCCAGCTCGATGAGGAGTGGTAGCTCGGCCTTGCGAGGCGATCTGGGAGCTGGTCGAAATCTCTGGATAGTGTGTGTGTGGCCCCTTTGCGGCTCAGGGGGCTAAGGGGGAAGAAGAGTACCCCTAGCATTGGCTAGGAGGTACCGGTGAAGTCTCGATGGTTGGCGAGCGAAAGTTGCAGGGAGCGCGCAGGATGTCATTCAGAGCGGGCGATCAGGCAACGATAGGCTCTCTTCATTTTTGTATGGTAGAATGTATTAGGACTTATGCTTGGATCTGCTTATTTAATGGAAAAGTAAAATGATGTTTTTTTTTTAATTGGTGACTGAAACCTTCCGTAGCCTAGCTCGATGGTTGATGAATCCCATGGCCTTCGTTTTCCCGCATGTCTTGACCACCTTGCTGTGTCGATTGTGACCTTCGTGGTTGTTTAGCCTTCGTCCCTAACTCACCAGTCCTTGACTGAGTAGTTGGCCGGGAGCATGATCTACGGTCGTCGCCTTAGCGTTAAAAGACCTATGGATCTCAATGCCCTTCTTTCCTGTGCGAGTATGATGAATCGAAGGATGAACCTATCGGTCGTCTACCTTGGTTATCGTCCTTGTCTAATTGTTTGACTTGCGCCTTCCAGTACGACCTCCGCATATGGATTATCTTGCTTCCTTGTTGTCTATTTTTCTGCGCCTTGACTGATAGAATCTCTGCGATCATCTCCATGAATTTCCTTATGGATCCTTGCGTTTCTCTTACTGTTCTGTGCATTTTTACATTCTTGACTGCGTTTTTGCGCATTGATGAATAATTCAACCTTGCGTTTTTATGCATGTATGGATAAATTTACTCTGCGCAATTTAACTCTGTGTTATTGAGCATTGATAGATACATTTAACTCAGTGTTTTATATTGATGGACAATTAGCTTCATGCTTCTAATTCTGTTGGCTAGCGATTCACTGTTCTCTGCAATTAATGAAATTAGTGGGCGAATTTATACTCTGGTCTTTAGATGGCGTTTTTTTTTAAGAAACAACCTTAGCGAATTGTTTTATTTGATTGTTAGTATCTCTGAGAAATTGACTGTGTAGACCATCGTTTCCAGCACGTATCTGTGTGTATTTATCATTGAATTTAAAACGTTTTTATCACCGTGTTTTTGTTCACTGTAATTACCTAGTATTTATCATTGAATTTAAAATGTTTTTATCAATGTGTTTTTCCACTGTAATTACCTCATATTTATCCTTTGAATTCAAAGCATTTTGTTATTACTGAATTTACAACATTGTTCCCCAGTAATTGCAACGATTACAATATTACAGTAATTACCATGAATTTACTTATTTCCGAGGATAGAATAGCTCCAGTAATTACCACGAAATAACTGCTCCAGTAATTACCACAAAATTGTCTTATTTAGAATAGCTCTTGTTGATTACAACGATCTATGACAGGTATAGCAGCATTATGTCCCTATGTTTGTATAACGCATATTGTGGGACAATGCTTACAGTGGGTCATCTTGACTGGAGTGGCCCGGGGTAAGGAAGATCATGGCTCTGCGTTTTGGCGTTTCCTCCATTACAATCTGCATCTCAAATTATTACCTTGCGATCCGAATACCTAACCCTGCACTCCAGATTTACCACCATGACCCGTTCTATTACTTGACATCGAGGATTTGCTTTGATAATCACTGATGATACCCTGGCATCTGTATTACTCTTCACTAAAATTTATTTCTGTAACTTAAAACTTTAGACAATGATACCAACTCTCTGCGATTTATTTGACCTTATATTCTTACCCTGTATTACTCCGCATATCCACACCCATCTTTACCTTTGCTTGCGATATTGTATCCCTTCCACTTTGCTGTACTTTTACCTTTACACTTGTTCACACTATTCCTTATACCTTATATCTTTATATGGCTTCAATAATAGTTGACTTCGACCTTATACTTACAACCTTCTCACATTTTATTAGTGGAGAGTAACTTCTTTATTGAATAACGACTTACTTAGAGACCGCCTTTAGTAGTGTTGGTAGCATGAATCATTGGTTTTCTTATAGTAAATTGATTGGCGGACTTTAGCCTTTTCACCAATCTTTTTAAAAACAAATCTTGTTATGAATTCTTAGCTTTATAGCGAACCCATCATGAAGAAAATACTTATCTGTTTCGGTTTTAAATTAAAGGACGGCAAGGTCATTTAGGGACTGCAAATTTTCATATGTAAGGACAACAATTATTTTAGTGTAGTTTCAGTTTTAAAGGATAGTAGTAGATACTCATCTCACCCCGGGGATTTAGATTGTCGTTTCTTCGAGTTGCGTGTGCTAATGATAACCTTCTACCGTGCTCAGAGTGATTTGTTGCGCAAGAGATTTTTAGCTTCGTATGATTGTCTTTAGTTGTCTTGTTGACATGTCAATTGGGTGTAGCTTGGATGGTTGTAAGGAATGATTGTTATCCTCCCCACCCATGTTCAACTCTCATAATGACATGAATAAAGTTCATAATGAGTATGTTGTAATGGCTTCGAGCCTATATGTATTGGAAAGTCGCCTTTGATTCAAAATTGAATAGCAGGGCAACTATTATATCCTCATGGAAAAAAAAAATGCACTTCTGCTTCGCTTGTAGTCGTGGGAAAGGGGTCGTTACATATGGTATAAGAGCGGGTTCAACCCTGCGACTGTGAATCGCCATACTTTCCACTGTGATCAACCCTTGATTCTTAACCTAACGGTATTTAAAACTTTAAATTACCCTTGCGATAAGCATGGTTAGATGACATCGTGGAGATTCACGACGTGGTATCGTAGATGGAAGCGTGACGCCCCTAGAAGTTTTGCGCCCTCGGAGTCTGATCCCCAAGGGGGAGGAACAAGTCCTTGGGATAGATTCGCTTGTAGCAAGGGATGATGGTGGTCTGACAAGGTCCTTCCAGATAATGTCAAAGGCCTCAACTCACCATCATTACTGAGATGAGTCCGAGGCACCTGTACCCGTGAGGGTCCACAACGTGCCCTAGCTAGTACCATTATCATCCACCGAGAACTTGGGAGAGTTGAATTATCAAGTCCACGAGTGTCGTGGACGGCTGTGCTATCGAGGCACGATTGTACAAAAGGGTGATGTGCTTCACACACCGCATTTACGACCTCCAGCATGAAGGTCTGCATGGTGGTCTTTCAACTAAAGAGGAGTGCTCATCTATGGCGGAAGATGCTCCTGCCACTTTGAACATGGCCATTGACGATGTGTCATGGGAACTGATCATTGATTAGTTCCAAAGAGGTATATTCTAAGGAATTCGTTGAGCGTCAGCTCCATAATTTCGATGCCTTGGGACCAGGCAACCGCACGGGGCCCGAGTACGAGGCCCATTTTGGAGTTGCTTATGTATGCTCTGCACCCAAATTATCGAGAAACTT
>SNQJ01S0005456.1:56383-68688 GCA_010110895.2 Picea sitchensis | reverse complement strand
TAGTTTGGTCATCTAAACTATCGCTCATTGCAACAAATATGTAATCAATAGATGGTGACTGGTATAAACCTTATTGCCTTTGGGTTTTATCAACATTTAACAAGTTCCCAGAGGTTTACTGCAGATTTTTTGTATCATTTCAATCCGCTTGTTACTTGGTGGACATGGTGAATAGAGTGATTGGAGGACAGTAGAAAGTTGTGCTCCATATCAACTCAGTTGAGTTGAATGGAACATGGTGGATGGGAGCAGATATTGTAGGTGAAATATCTATCAGGCTTGCAAGCAAGTAGAGTTTGAAATGCCAATCAAACTATGTTGTATGTTTCATCTTTATAACTTTTCCTTTTGACCCATGGATCTACTAGAACTATTTAATTTCTTCTCTCCCTTTTTTTCATTGAGTTTGATGCAAATATTTGCAATTCCTCCATTGATTAGATAAATTTATGATGTTGATTAATTTTTACAGGAGAAAATGGAGTGGTTATTGATGCATATAAAGAATCTTGAATTGTTAATAGCTTTCTTGACTTAGATAGAAATTGCAAATCGCAAAAGGAAGATTAAGAAGTTATGGTGGTTTTCCTGGCGCACATCTGTGACAAGGTATTATGGAAAATTTTAAGCATTAAATCATCGTCCCAAATTTTTTCTATCAATTTTTTTTTTCCTAATATGGAAGCATGTCACTGGCCTTGATACATTATGTATGTTTTTTAATTTCTGAATGTGGTTTTTGAACTACTCGAAAGTAGCGTTTTTTTTTCTAGTAATGAAACTATATGTGTTATATTGAATTGTGAATCTTAGTTACCATACAGATTGGCCATAAATGTATATGGGTGTGCAACAAGTTTAGTTGCACCTAGACCTTAAGCACATATTTCCTCAGGCTAGTATCTTGGACTAAGGGATAATTTTCTCTTGCAGACGGACTAAGATCAATGCAATAACCAAATGACTCATTTGTTGCATCTTCACCAGTATTAAGGATAGTTTTACAGAGTAGTTAGATATATAGATTGACTTTTATCAATTTCAAATAGATACCAACCTCGTAACTGTACAAGAAAATTGTTATTATAGATCACATAAATCCAATCTTAGCAACATAATTCATTGAAAATAAAAAAGGCCTACAAAGCACATACAATTTCAGTGTTCTATCTTTCAGAACAACACTGGAACTATCTTGAATCATCTTGTAGGGAAAATTTCTAGCATGGAAAGACCTTTAAAACGTTAATTGATACTATTGAGTTCCAGAAAAAATATGGAATTCTGAATAGATTTATAATTGTGTAAAACTTCTAATAAAACTACAAAGTTTTACCATGAGAAAAAATTAAAGAAACTTGAAGTTCTGGATAGATTCAAAATTATGTAAAACCGTTGGAACAAAGCTATACTAGAATGAAACCATGTCCAAAGCCAAAATTCTAACCTGATTTTGAAGGGAATTTTGGTGAGGAAAAAATTTAAGTACTATTTTTATTTTTTTTAATGAGAAGTAGAGTACAATCTTTCATGCAAACAGTAAGTAGAACATAAATTCTCATTCCAAGGGGCAAAGCTTCAACATGAGAAAAATTTGGATCATCGTGTATAGTGAAATCATTTTTTTATTATCAAATTTTGATTAAAGTTGTGCATTTAAAAAAGATTGTTTTGCTACCAAATTAATAGCTTACTCCACTTTTAAACTATTTCGAGTGCAAATTATTTAGTGAGATGTTGGATACAAACTTTCATGCATATAATGAGTATTAAACATAGATGTTGATTGCACTAATAACTTGCTATTTGCAAAAAAGAGATGGTATTTGGACTCTAGTAGAAACATCTCCACAAAGATACATCCAACGGACCATATGTCGACTTCTGGTCTATAAATAGTTTGACCTAGAAGCAATTTTGGGGGCCTGTTATTCTCTCATACAGATGACATTCAGATTTATACAATAAATTCCACATGATCTTCATGGGAATTAGAAAAAACAAAAATGAAACTTACGATTCTAAGAATATTAAGACTCAATGCTTACCTATAGTACAATGTGATTACTTCATCGGTTAGTGGTGCACCATTCTGAGAGAGGCATAGGGATTTGGAGAGCCCAAAATCAATAATCTTCAAAATTCGTTTGTTGTTAATCAACAAATTTTCGCCTTAAAAAAGATTCATATATCGTGAGAGAACATAATGCTACATTCAACAGAGTTTGTTACTTATGGAACAAAGTAATCTACTGCCAACAATAACTATGCCTTGTCTATCAACCAAACAAAATGCACCTTTTCTACTCGTGCTGGCCAGAATTTGGCAAAATCTATGTCATGTTTTCATGGATGGTGCATTTGAGATTTTTTAAAGGTTCTCGTCTACTGAAATACATTAAAATACATTTTTTAAGGGTCATATTAGAAAAATTTGCTATAAATGTATAGATGTGTAAGTTCGATCTTGTAAGTTGACACTTGTAGGAGAGGCGATTGTTGGTTGGAATGTTATCTGGCTTGCTCTGCTCATGAATGTTTGTTGTTGGCTCTGTGCCATTAGTTTTTATAGGAACTAAGTTAAAAGTTGTGATGAATTAGGAACTACCATAGGCATGGGTCCATTGCAATTGGAATAAGTAGGACTGTAATCCCTGACCCATTGTGTCAATGTATAGTGGCATTTCTTTTCCCTCAATTGCAGTAAGTTTCCAACCAAGGGCATGAGACGAGGGCGTTGTATAATTTCCAATCACATTGCTTTGTTTTTTTTGGTTTTTATTGGAATCATATTGCTTTGTTTTTTTCTTATTTTTATTCGAATATTTGTTCCCTGGGTCATCATCAAAAGAGAAAAACAAATATATGTAGATTTGATCATTGTAACCTTCTATTCAATTCCATGGATTTTACCTAAGATTAAAAAAAATAGAGAACATGATGAGAAATGTTGCATGCAGTGGCATAATAAATTAACATGTTTACAAATGTCAATAAACATGCATGCAAAACATCAAATCGGAACAATAGGAAACCTGGATCCAAACAATTTAGTAATTAGAATCAGATTTCAAAAATACAAATGCTTTCTCCATTCTACAACCATTTGCATAAATCAATTTAATTATCCATTTATATATACGATTGTATGTCCAACTCACATAAGTTATATATATATAATGTTTAAAATTAGATTAAGATATTTATGCATTTTTTTTCTAGTGGAAAAAAGAAGTTTCAATGTTATTCTATTAGAATGAAAAGAAAATTTCTAGTACATCAGAGGATAAATTCAAGTCATAATCCATGACTTCTGTTATATAGTTCCTCACAATGTTTCCAATCCCAACCCAACGAACCAAAATTCTACAAACTTAGACATATACAGAGGCAAAACACATTCATAATTCTAAAATTCTTGCCAAAACTAGAGATCAAAAGTTACCATCCAGTTAACTAGACTATCAGCTGAAATATGCTTTCACAAGATGAAAAAAGATCCATTGTCAACAGAGATATCCTCAAATATTTCCTCATAATTCATCCACCCAATATCCTTTCCAAGAGAAAACTTTGAGAGAGATTCTGCCATAGAGTTGTACTATCTGTGCACATTGAAGCACTAAATCTGTCTGAAGAGAGGTGTAATATCCATTATCTTTTTCTTCCAAGTGTGAATATTTAAAACATTCAGACGTGACTTTCCATCAAACCAATCGAGGAAAACCTTTGAATCACCTATAATAATTAAATCATAGATATGGATTCTCAGTGAAAATACCAATAAACCCCATAAACCAAGACGTTCAACTCTGTTATTAGTGCCTGGACCAACAACCATGTGAATCTTGAATAAATGACCACCGAAAATCTTAATAAAAATACCCACACTGCATTGACCTCCTGCAACAGCCCCGTCAAAGAAGCCTAAAGGATTCTTTCCAAAGTAGAGTGGGTTCATTATGTAAGAAAAGTTATCTGATGCAACATAGTTATGTATTTCTCTAAAAGCCATCACAATTCTATCACAAAGGATATAAGCATTTCTTAGATTGTTTTCAAACAAAATTGTGTTGTGATAACACCAGATTCCCCACATCACATAAAATGGAACTGATCTATGCTTTGGATGTGTAAAAAACCAAGATTTCAGACGTTCATTTAAAGACAAAGCATTCCATGAAAACTGTATTTTGAGTTGAATGCGAACTTCATGCCAGATCAATTGAGAGACCTTGCAATCCACCATCAAATGCTGAGTATATTCCTCATCCTTTAAGCATAGTGTAGAAACAGAGGGACCAATACCTCCTCTTTTTTTGAAATTCTCTCCAGTCAAGATTCTCTCCTGAAGGCATAACCAGACAAAGAAAGTAATTTTAGAAGGTACTTGAAGTTTCCATATAATTTTGTGCCACCATTCAGGTTCCATATTCACATTTTGAGCTACCAGATCTTCATATGCATACTTTATTGTGACCCACAAATGGATCTTGTCCTATAATCACCCTTACTCCATTGCCTACAATCCATGTAGTCCCATTCATTAACAAAGGAAGAGAACATAGTACATTTTTCCAGAAGTTCAAGGCAATGTGGAACTTGAAATTTCTGGAATGCAACCAACAAATGGCATCCACTCCTTTAAAATATTTACTAGCAATAACTTTACTACATAATCATGCACCAAACAGAGCCCTCCATAATGATTTTGTAGCCAGGGCTAGGGAAAACCAAGTAATATTTCAAATACCTCATCCTCCAAGTGATTTTGGTTTTGTAATCATATCCCAGTTAGCAAGGTGGAAGTCGGATGGATTTCTGGCTCCTTTCCAAAGAAATCTTGAGAAAATGCTTTGAATTTTAGACTTTAGGCATGCATGCACCTTAGCTAATGTTAGACAATAAACCAGAAAATTTTGAAGGATTGATTGAACGAGCACCAATATTCCACCTATAGAAAGCCAACATAGAGACCAATGCCCAATTCTTTTTTCTATCTTCTATAGAATCCCAAACCAATCAGAGGATCTATAATCATTTGGATTTGAATGAAAACCAAGATATTTCATTCCTTTTTCCAGTGGATCTAATGGAATCTTAAAAACATTCTCAATTCTAGATAATAGACCATCATCACAGTTTTGAAATAAGAAACAAGATTTGTTGCAATTTACCTCCATTCCAGATGCCTGGCAGAAGAGGTCAAGAAGATTTTTGAATTCTAACCACTCCTCCAAAGATCCATTTCCTAGAATCAGAATATCGTCACCGAATAGTAGATGAGTTATGGATGTACCTCTAGCCACTTTAATACCATAAAATTTTCCCTCAGATATTGCTTTAGATAGGAGCCTGCTAAGACCTTCTATCACTAAAATGAATAACAAAGGGGACAATGGGAAGCCTTGTCTAAGGCATCTGTACCTCTTGAAAATTTTTGTTGGAGTGCCATTTATTAAACAAGCAATGTTTGCACTGGAAACACATTCCCATTATCCATTGAATTTCCTCCCACTTCAAGCATATTTGAATCAACAACAACCTTAAGAAGCTCCAAATAACCTTGTCATAAGCTTTCCTTAAATCCAATTTCAGAAAAATGAAGAACATTTCTTTGATTTGGTAGAATGCATACATTCTTGTGCCAATCCTACTGCATAAAAAATAAGCATGTCTTTCAAAAACCCAAATTGTTTATCAAAAATACATAAAGCTAGTTTGTATTTTATTTTGGAGGCTATCAATTTTGTGATAAATTTGTAAAAAAAATTACAAAGTGCAATGGGTCTAAACTCATTGAAATAAAATAGATTTGATTCCTTCAGAATGAGAGCCACAAAGGCGGCGTTCAGAGCTCCACTGACTTTCCCTGTTATTCTTGACTCCTCGATGACAACAAGTAATTCCGGACCCATTATGTCAAAGAAGTGTTGAAAAATATCTTGGGTCCACCCATCAAGCCCAAGACTCTTATCCTTAGGCATTGACTCAACCACCTTCTCTATATCCTTAAGCATGACTTGTCTACCTATCTCAGAGTTATCTTCATCTAAAAAAAATGTAGGAATTCTCTAATAACCTACAACTTTGAGAGAGTATCTTCACTTGTCTTTCTTGAAAAGAGAACCTTAAAGAAGTTGTAGGCGTATTTTTCAATGCCAGCCTGAGAGGATTGTATTTTTCCTTCAATATCTTCAATATTCCAAGTAATGTTTTGGTTTTTCTAGAACTCATCAAATTTGTGAAAAAATATTGTGCTTTTATCTCCATTATTTAACCATATGGCCCTGCTCTTCAAGATCCAAGTTTCCTCTTCATGTTTTAAGATGTTCTCTTTCCTTCGTTCAAGAGTCTTTATCTTTTCCTTTTATGCAAAGGTGAAAATTTGATATGGGCATCGATTGTAAGCTTCAAACAACTTCAATTATATATCCTGGAGCTCTAAATGAAGATACTTCCTTTTCTCCTTCTGCCACGCAATTGTTGCCTCTTTCAAAATTTTTAACTTCGATATTAGCAAATACATAGTAGAGGATTCTTTCCATGAAGCCATGGACTGCCAAGTTTTGTGAATCAACAGTATGTAATCTAATTCCTTAAGCTATGTAAGGTTAAATTTGAAAGGACACTGGATGGATTCTCTAAGAGTATCAAACTGGAGGCATATTGGATTGTGATCTGTGAGGAAGGAATTTTCAACCCAAGACCTGTACGTGCTCAAATTACCCAATAGGATTTCATTCATAAGAAAATGATCCAGTATTTTTGAGATGCCATCTAATCCAATGAGTCCATTTCTCCAAGTTGGGGAAATCATTCTAGGAGCTATATCAACAAGCCTTGCTTGTTCAAACAGAGATGAGAAGTAATCAACTAGTGGATCTAACCTAGAATTCCCCCCCATATTTATTTTGAAGATAAGATCAAATTCAAATCTCCTCTGATGATAAGATTTTTGTCATTAAGAAACCCACTATCAACCAATGGTTTCCATCAAGCAGGTCTATCCTTGTATGGACCATAAACATTCAACAATTTGATATAAATGACATGTCTATTAAACGACCTTCTAGTAAAATTCTAGCACCAATATGGAACACTTTTAGATCATCCTTCAATGGATTCCATACAGAAACTAGTCCACCAGAGGGTCCATTAGCATATACATCTACAAAGTTCCATTTTGGACAACATTTTAAAAATAAGTCTTTTGCTTTATCATTGTCTACCATACTTTCTTGGAAAAATATTATATTAGGGCTAACATTCTGTATTAACCTTCTTAGGTTATACAGTTTTGGGGTACCCCCGACCCCTCTCAGGTTGTATGAGAGAATGATCATTTCAAAGTCCCCAACTCGAGCCTATGTGCTCTAAGCACCCTAGGGGATATAAGAGATTCAATTTGATTAGAAATAGGGGCAGAGGTAAAAGGATCCAAACCTCCTTTGAAAGCACCAGAATCCCTTATTTTCATATTCTTCTTGATATGTTTCTTCCTTAAAATAACATTTGATCTATCACTAGTGCCTTTGGCAGCTTCCAGAATGTTCTGAATTTGAATTGGGATTTTTGTTAATACTTCTTTGTACAAGAGAGATTCCTTCTCACAACAATCAACCTTTTTAGGGGATTTACCTATAACATCCTTAGTCTCAGAATTCAATTGACTTACAAAACCTTCTTGAGAACTATTATCTTGAAATGGGCTAGGGGAAATATGTCTAGAATCCTCTCTGATGACTTGAGTGGCAGTGATAGGGACCCCATCTTCCCCATGTTGATCTTTAGGGTTTTTACCTGGAGTTGAAGTCTTCTCTAAAAGCCTACCCTCTAAGCGTTATGGTCGAAAATCCTTTCCATTTTTATGATCCCCATTATTAATTTTATTCATCAAAATCTCCCAAAAACCTCCAAATATCTCCACTATCCAATCTTCATGTATTTTCAACTCATTGAATTCATTCATTGACAATGAATTGAAAAATTTAGGGAAAAACGTTTGCATCTTACCTAAGAAGGATTCACGGTCCATGCAGGAAGGAAGCTCTTGATCCGAAATTGAAACTTTCTCATTGACAAAAAATAGGCAGTTTGTCCTTAGGTGACCTGTCTGTCGACATGAATGACATCTGAATGGTTCCCTCTAGAAATCGAGTGTTTGGATAAAGGAACCATTCTTCGTAAGAATCTCAATTTCTTCTGGAAAACCAAGATCTAGGTCAACTTCAACCATTATCCAGACCAGTCATTTGTTGTTCCATCGATAGGATTGTTCATCAAAGTATATAAATTTCCAAACTACATTCGCAATATCCATAAAAACCTTGGTCACCCATAATTCTATGGGAAAATCTGGGAGCATAATCCATAAGTATCTCCTTGTGAAGACCTCCACATAAGGGTTAAATCTTGACTCCCATTTTTTAAGCATTAGCACTTCCTTGCCTAGAATCCAAGGATGTTATGGGATTTGTTGCAGTTCCTCCTCGGTCAGGAAGTGAAAAATGATCTAGTGGTTTGAGAGAAGACTAAAACTTGGACAATAGCCCACTATCGGCTTCCAGAAGTCTTGAATCCATTGCTTGAGTTTTGTTTTTTTCATCTTAACATAGAAGAATTTCCCCACTAAATCCTTTGTGGAGAGGCTTTCAACTCTCTATATAATAACATATTTATCCCAAACATATAATGGGCTAATTTCTCTTGCCTTCAGCCATTTTTGAAGTTGTTTTGTTTTTGCAGCTTCTCCCCACAGTTTTCCTTTCTCATTCTGTGTAGATATGTGAAAGTCTAATACTTTTACACCCATATTTTGAGTCTTTTGTCCTTCTATACATTTCAAAAACCTTAAGCCTTCCCTCGATTCTCTTGCAACCTTATGAGCTCGGTATTCAAAATATTTACTATCTCCACGCACATAAAACTCTTATGATCTGTGAGCCCATGTCTGACGCTTGAACAACTCTCAGAAAGTTTTATCTGATTGGAAGATGCCCTCCTTGGCCCAAAATGCATCTTCCTCCACCCAATCTAAATCCAGCAGGGATGACAAGTCACCCATTTTCTTATAAGCACTTTTCATCTTAATCATATGCCCTCCTAAGCTGAATATTTCTACAAAAATCCTCTAGTTCCAACCAAAACTCTATTTTCCCACCCATTCTTTAGGTCTTGGTCAACATTCTATTACCCTATTTTTTCCAAACTACAAGATATTTATGCATTTATATATACAGTTGCGTTGAACTTACATAATTTATATGCATATATATTAGATCTATATTTTATATTTATAGTGTATATATTACATTTTATACATTTTTATATACAATTGTATCAAACTTATGAAAGTTAATTGTATGTATATTATATATATAATGTATATGATCATATTTAAGTTCATTATAAAATTATATACATGGTTGAATGTAAGTTACTCAAGTTATATATATATATATATATAAAATTTTGAAATCTCAAATTCTTAATATTTTTAATGTTTTTGTGGCACACTCAAAACAATGAAAGGAATTTATTTCTGTGAATTCTCTTAAGGGATGAACTTAGATTGAATCGATCATAAGTTGCAGCCCAACATCACTGTTATCAAAATTCATTTCCACTTTCCAATCACTTGGCATAGCTCAAAAAATCGTTGGAAGTTGAAATGATCAATCGTTTGTAGAGTTCATAAAAGTAGAATTTAAATTAAAATATTGCAACAAAATATTGTAGTGAAATTATGTTGTTTATCCAACTCTACAGTTTAAACTACATTAACATTTATCAAATGTTATAGTCTTGTTTTCAAAATAGAACAACTTAATCCAATTGGAAAAGAAACATGTCTTATCAAAGGCCTACACAAAAAAACAAATCAAGGAATTTTAGGATATCTTGAAGCAGATAAAATTTCAAGACCCTCTATTTAGAGAGACACTAAGTTAAAGGCAAGGAACTTGTCATTGACAAGATTCCAAGTCTGTAGATAGTTATTGTCAATTAATCAAAGTTTCTATTTATGTGAGTATTGAGTTAACTAACAAAATAAAAACCAGAATTTTTTTCATTCGATTGCTTTCATTTTGTTTAAACCCAATGTTGCAATGGTGTATGTGAAGGATGACATTGATGTTTTGAACACAGAAGTATCCAACAAATAATCAGTATGAGCTATCTTTACATTAGATTGATCCATCTATATGCTTCAAAGAGACATCATTATCTATTGTACCATAAATTTTCTACTACCATAGGACTTTAAAAACCATGTTTGATCAAATGCTTTAATGATCAGTGTGATGATTCATTCACATCCATATACATTTTTCTTTCAATTTGAATGAGAAATCACGTGGACAAAATAAGTAAATGTGGTTGAATATATAGAATCTCCTTGGCCATATGGAAGAATTTTACTTTTGCATCAGTGATTAGAGATATCTTGAGTTTGGTCTTTGCATAAGACTATTTCTAGTTGCAAAGTATATAAGAAGATATGCAACAAGAAAACAATGGCCACAAAATTAACATACAATAACTCTTGCTTTGCATATTTTATATAACACAACATATATTACAAAGGTTTCCACTCAATTTAAGTTGTGTTGCAATGAGTTTTATAGCACACAATCTAATGTGGTTTATTAAAATGTCTTAAATGGAACATTTTAAACTCTTAAAAGGCATTTGACATGGTACAATGATTACTTCAAAATTCTTTTTCTAAGCTTCTAAACCAATGTTGCATGCTGATGTAGAAAACTTTAGCATCATAGCTTGTAGGTTGGCTCGTGAACCACAACATTTTCAAAGTTTCCTTCAAACTGTTGTCACATCAAGGTTCAAGGCCATGTCAAGAAAGTTTAAGAAAATCGTCAACCTTACTCAAACTTGTAATTAATCTTTGTCAAATTTTACAATAATCAAAGCTCCATTTGCAAGGTTTATTTTAATACTTAAAATTTGTTAAAAATTAATTACTTTTCCCAACCATTTCATCGAAATATAAAAAAAGAAGTGTGTGGGGGAGGATATTATCTTGTCTTGGCATATACTTCATCATATTTCTCCCAACCATCACCATGATTGTTGGAGAAATTGAAATTTTGCAGTGTACAAATCATGTTTTTAAATGCATAGATTCACTCACAACCCTCAAAACCCTAAAGCATCCACCCTACTCGATCTTTAATTTTAATTATCTTATTTAATTTCTATAAAACCTACATAGCAACTTAGTTCACTACTCAGAAGGGACAAAGCTTCCATGCAACACTTGTTGGTTATAGAGATCATGATGGGACTACTTCTCACCATAACAAGTGGGTTTGGAAAGCATAAGCCTCACTTGGTTTTAATTGATCTCTCCCTCAATGCAAATTGAGAAAAGTAACATGCACTTAGATGATAATAATATCGTATATCATTATGTTTTTTATTTATTAGTTCTTGTCAAAGGCCTGGGACTATAACAATCGTCTTTTATGTTGAATGTGTTTTTCTTTTCGCGTTGACCAAAAATTTGGTGTAGTTTTCCAAATTTAAACTTTGTTGGGAGAGATCTAAATTTTTTGATGTGTTCTGATTAGTTGTTCTAAACAACTTCTTATTGTCGGGATGGCAGCGAGAATTGAATATGAAATTTAATTATGAAAATTTAGCAGATGGTTCAAAGAACATGATGGTTTACGAAGATTTCTACGATTCCAACTGGCAGTTGGTTGCATTTAAAGCGGTGGGACATAAAAGATGCATATATATTTACTATATGAAATATTGAATTTTTTTTGTGTATTGCTTGACATGATTGCCTGCAATAGATTTCACGGATGACAACAAGATTTAATTGAATTCTTTTTTAACGCTGTAATTTTCTATAAGTGAGGAAGGCAAGGTGGGTAAGGAGTTATGTGCACCAAGTATGTTGCGTCAACGTATTAATATATGTATTGTGCAATTGGTTTGTGTAGTTGTTGTTTGATAGAGTTTATTTTGTGCATAGTGTGGTTAGCTATGTTGTGTTGCTGGTTTTTCCAGAAGCAAGTCAAGTCTGGCAGGGCATGTTTCAGTGATTGTGTAGACCAAAAAAAGTCAAAGATGAACAAGGAGAGAAGGTGTTCTATTTGGATGTTGTGTTTTTTTTATAGAGGTTGATTTGTGAAAGGTGTGGTTTCTTTTGCTATGTTGTTGGTTTTTCCAGCGGCAAGTCAAGTGGATCGAAGGTTGTTACAAAGATTGTGTAATATGAAGGCAGTCAAAGGTCAATAGGGAGAGAGGGTGTGTTTTTTTGAGGTTGT